>BPVZ01000006.1:2477759-2496688 GCA_020521535.1 Rubroshorea leprosula
AAAAATTAAAATATTTTAATAATTAAATATCAAAATTAATAATTAAAAGATGAAAATATCATAAATAAACCTTTTTCAATGAAAAGTTAATTAAAGTTTTAAAATTTATTTTTTAATTTTTTTAAAATTTAACTGAGTAAAGTGATAGTCAGCCAAACATCTTAAAAAATTAAAAAGGAATAAATTAAAAGGGATATTTTAAATTACATTATATCTATCGAGCATAAAAAAAAAAAGAAAAAGAGACAAGATTATACTTGAACGAAGGCATCAGTAATTGAATACAAGAGAGAATATACGATGGTCATACGCCTTAAGGGAAGTGGGATGTTTGTCAAATCTAGAAATCGAATCCTCAATTACTAACAACTAATAAAACTAACTTACTAATCATTGTTATTGTCAAAAAAAAAAAAAATACAAGAGAATATACGAAAACTTGCCAGAAAACCAGCTTCAACATTTTGAATTTTTATTAGTCTGTACAGAACTATACCCTGTCACTATGCTCAGCCCGGCTGACTATCGAATTTCTAAACCGGACATTTCTACTACCACCGCCCACCAACGCCGTATCATCATTTTTCACTAAGCCAACCTAAAAGGGGAATTAAAAAAAAATGAATGAATTTTAATCAGAAAAAAAATGCTTTACACTAAGAAGCTTGCAGCCTATACAACTCGCCAACGAAAATATCGTACAGAAAATTACAGAATTAATCCTCTAAACGCTGTATTTCGCCCATCATTATGCGATTGCTTGTAACTTTGAAACCAAGAAGAGCAGGATCAATTTGCCTGCCTTTCTTCCCTTTCTTTTTACCACTTCGTCCTCCTTGAGTCCCATCGGAAGACTCAGCCCCGGTCGTTGCATGGGCCTCTGGTACAGCAGATTTTTTGGAATTGCTTTTCAGCATGTCAATAAATGATGCCTCCGAGACATCACCCTCTCCATAGGATGATGTATGTCGAAAACGTGCCTCTTTCTTTGCTGTGGTGTCTGAACCCTGGCTTCCTATATTTCCGCCTGGATCTCGTTTCCCTCCTGAGGATAGCAAAGGAAAAAATTTCAAGCAGTGAACAAGAAGGCTCATTGAACTGATGTAGGATGAAGAGCAACACCGCAGCTAAAGTAAACAGAAGATCCTAAACACCCCCTTCTCCCGGCAGAGAAAAATTCTATGTTTCTCAGGCAAAATTAAAATATGCCACATAAAGCTTCAGAATGAGAGCATTACCATCATTACTACTTAGAGAATTCTTTCCCCTGCTAGCTGGATCAGAAACTAACTCCGACAATCCTTCATGTGATGATGAAGCATGGACAGGTGGCCGTCTTAGCAACATATTGTCTTGAGCTTTGTCTGGAACTTGCACTCTGTAAGCAAAAGGTCAATGAAGCAATGTATAACTTAATTACAACCTAAATGGCCATCTATTTCTACAATCTCAGACTCACTACCGCAACTGCAAAAAATCTTGAATGCTTGGTTACCAGATTAAAGTAAAAATTATCTCTAGTGGGTGATACAAAAGAAGCTGTTGTTTTAAAAGCAAAAATAGAAGTTTTGGGGGGGTGGGAAGCAGGGGGTAATGGTAAGAATGCCAGCATGAAATAGAATAAAGACGATTTATTAAACATAGGTGATGTGAACATCATTGCTTAAAACAAAGCTTATAACCTTGCTGCAGCTTTGGTTGGTCCAATCATTGGATGAAACATGTTAAATGCAACAAACAATGATTAATCAAGTTTGGTGAAATTAAGAATGCAGCAGAATAAGTCACAGCAATGAAACTAACCGATCCTTGGCAACATCTTCTACATATGAATTTATTAATCCAATCTGGTTGGAGTAAGCACTTGCATTTCCACCTGAGAGAAAATTTCAGAAAATATCAATTACACACAATTCAGAAGATACCTATGTTACATGATAACAGAAGATGCAACACATATCACCACATATTAAAAGAAGAGAAATGCAACACATCAAAATATACAATAACAGAACCTACCAGTGACACCAAGTGAAGAATGCCTGCTAAGAACATTAACTGGAACGTCCCTCTCACCTATAAAAGTCAGCCCTCCTTGCTTGATCATGCCATCATGTACCTCAAATGCTGACCCCTTCATCGTGCCCTGGCTTTTGGATTCTTGGTTCATCCACTCACCATCTGATAACTCTTTATTCATGGAGAGCATACCAGTCATGTTAGCATCTCCATAAATTGACTGAGCATTGTCACTAGTGCGCGACAAGAACCTCTCTCTCTCTGACATAACTCCAGATCCAGGCCTAAATTGCAATCTTTCGTCACCTTCAAAACTTCCGGCAGGCTCATCAGCAAAATAAATCTGCTGTGCTTCAGATGAACTTGAACCATAAGAACCTACCGGAATTGAGTTATTTAGACTTGCTTCTTGTTCTGCAAGAACACTAAGTGGATGATCCAAAGAACCTGATCCACAGTAGATTCCAGATGAATCCCTTTCTGAGGACTTAGAAGTTTGATGACCTGATTTCTGATGGAGCAATTCCATCAACAGTTGCCTTGACTTGTCATCATTCAGCCCGTCTGACATCCATGCGCTGGAATTTTCAGAAGGCATTTTGACCCCCAAATCCCTTTTCTGCCGCTCAGCATTGATTTGCAATTGCTGAATTCGAGATTCCATCCAGTCATTTTCCATCTGCCCGTTGCTCTCTACCCATTGGCCTTCTTGTGAAGCATTATACTGATTAGGCAATAGATGGTGAGGATTATGAGTATGAAGGCCAGAAGAAAATGTGCCAACTTGACCTGCAGATCGCAAATGTGTGCTTGGCTCATCTATATCTAAACCTCTGACATGAGCCATGGCATTCACTACATCCATGTTAATCGCTGAAGCTCCAGCAGGCAAAGACATTGAGCGCTCAAATGGGGATAACGAATGCTCATAAAGCCCTTGCCGAAGCTCCTGTATTGAAAGATTTTGTTCAAGGTGACTAAGCTGCTCCTCATGTGAGGGCCTCGGTTGTTGTTGATAGAGATCCAATGGGCTAAAGCCCAATGGCTGAACTCGGTTAATACCAGCAGATTTCCTCAAAAATTGATTTGTTTGATCAGCTGGCCACAAGGAATTTATATCCCTCTCTTCATTATGCTGTTTTAATCCCATGGACAACTGCCTCTGCAATTGCTCTTTTCGAAGAAGCATATGCTCCAATGACTGCAATTGCCCATGTTGAGCATGTGATATGAGGTCATACAGATCTCTTTGATGCTCTTCCTGTGGTGCTTGACCAAATTTTGCCTGAACAAGCTGATCTAAAGATGGAACAAAATGCCTGGACGCATGATGCGACTGTTGTTGTATTTCATGTAAAAGCTGCCGCTCCAACAGAACCTGATCAAGAACATTGCTGGATCTGATAGGATCAGCAAATGACTGCCCAGGGCCAGGGGCAGGAATCTGACCACCAAAAAGCTGCTCAAGAAAAGCTTGTTGAACTTGAGACTGCTGCCGCTCCTGTAAAAGCTTCTGTTCCTTGTGGAACTGCTGTTGGAGTTGAAGCTGTCGCCGCTGTTGCATCTGAAGCGCCAAAAGATGTTCCAAATCTGGTACGGACTGGTTGGACAACTGTTGCTGGTGAATTAGATTTTGACTTGGAAGATGTTCCAAAAGTGACTCATTTAAGCGCGCATGAGGAGATAACATATTTTGTGGGTGCAACTGCTGTTGTTGAAGTTGTTGGGACAAAAGCCGCTCTGTTAGATCAAAATTGTTTGATTCACGTTCCACACGTGACATGTGTGCTGCAGCCAATGCATCTTGATAAATATTGGAGTCAGGAAAAGTATGTTTTCCATAGATGTCAGACCAAGTCTCTCCAGCAAGCACTGGATCAACCATGGTACTGAATGGGGCAGACCTCCCTACCCCAGAAGGCACATTGGAAGACTGGGTATGCCTTGTTTGAGTGCCTTCAAGTTCAGACCATAACAAACCAAAACGATGCAGCTTATTGTCATTCTCATTTGGCGTGCTACTTTCTGTCAACTCATTTGGTAGAGAAGGATGGCTACCTGAATTTATCAAAGGACTATGAATGCTCTGAGAAGATTTTGAAATGGGATAAACATTTCCAGATCTTCCTGGGAAGACAATTTCTGTAAAGAAACAAAAAACATTAGCATGGGTATAAAAGAAGAACCAAACATATTAGCTAATAAAAATACAATTAAGAAAAAAACGATAAGAAGCATCGATAAGAAGATGGACCTTCATCCTGTGCAACAGTCTCTTCAAAGCTTTGACCCTCAGACTGTTGCATTTGCAAATTGACCTCAGGCTCAGAAATTTTGGACTGCACATGCTGAGCTGAGTGGCCATTGAACTTAGATGATGCCCGGAACAGCTTTTCGGTGGACAATTCAATGCTTTTTGTGATCGGACCAGAAGTATGCATAGCCTCCAAGTTTCCTCCCAATGAACCAGATTGTTCAAGCATATAGTTCAGGTCATCAATGTTGGCATGCTTATCTTCAACTTGCAGGTGTGGCATGATCTCTCCTAATTTTTGAAAATGTGTTCCTTCAGGGGAATCTGCCAGACGGACTAGCAAGTCTGTCCCAAAGAAACCTTGCTTGAACCACGATATGATGTCAGCACCAAGAAATGGTCCCTGAGTATTCCCACGAGGATCAATGTAGAACAAAGTCAACTCCTCAGGTGCTAGTCCCAAGCTGTTTGCCTCGTTGCTGTCCAGGTGCTGCTCATTGCTACCATGATTTTGATCAGAAGAGCCCAAGAGAAATAGAGAACCTTTTTCATCTAGAATTTTTGCTTTGGTGTCAAAAGAAGTAGCATTCTCAACAGCATCCTCAGCGTTGGATTGAAGAGCTGCAGAAGAGACTTTAAATTCCTCTACAATGGTAACCTCTTTCCCTGAAACAATATATATTCAATATCTTTAATTTATCTCATGTCTGTCTACAGCACCTATTTTGAATTGACATATGAAAGGGGCTAGGATATGAAAAGTTTAAACAAACTATCTTTTTATTTAAATGCAATTTTGACAGTGGACAAGAATCACTGACCAGCTACCAAATTCAGATACATTTCGTTATTTGATGAGCTGCCAACACTGCAAGCTTTGTATGGATCATCAACAGCAGCCTCTTGTAAGGTATCAATAGTTTCTCCAGTGAGAATATGGCTGAGCATACCCTGCTTTGTCTCTGCATATTCCGAGTCTCCAGCTTCTATAAAAGGAACAATTAGAAAGAGTTAGCTTATGCACCAGATGCCAAAAGAACTGAAGCATGAGAAGTATGAAGTACCTGAAACATTTCCACTAGTTCTTCCCTGTCTAAATGAGTTGTACACTACCCCACTGCCAGTGATCTTTCCTTTCCATATATCATTAAGGATCCCCTGTTAGCATTACATGAGAACAACTCAGTACACAAAATAATCGGTTACCAGATGGGGAAGAGAAAGCTAATTAGCAAGTCACAATGAATGTGGTTAGAAAGATTGCAACTTGTATTACCTCCTCCTCAGAATCAGGGGGAACAAATGCCAATGGTTCCACAAGGCCTACTTGAGTAATGGGAGGTACTTCATCCATCCCATCAGAAATGGCAGCAAAAGATGGAGTATCAAGCTTTTGCCAACGATAAATGTCAAGCAACTTCCCTCTGGGATAGCAAAAAGTTGCAGCAGGAAATTTTGGCTTCCCAGGGATACTTTCATCTTTCAAAGAGTGAGCAGCACCAATAGGACTTGCAGAAGAAGATCTTCCCCTTCCTCGTCCAACAGTAAATCCCAGATTGTTACTCTCCACCTTTCCCCTCTCAAGCCCAAACCCAGGTGCAGCACGGGAAGTAGTTGAACCACCAGAATGAACCTCTATTCTATGTCTTGGCCTCCATTTATCACGGGAGGAATCTGGGTCACGGTCAGATGTCGGTCGGTTGCTACCCACAAAGGACTGATTCTCATTGTGATTATCATCCTTCTCCTTCTCCGTGTCTGTTCTCTTCTCAGTAGTATGAGATTCCTTCTCCTTTTCTTCAGGGCCCCACCTGGAAGACCATTTGTTATCACGACGTGATTCATAGCCAGTGTTTCGAATGCTACCATCATGCCACCGATCAGAGGAAGACATGGCTCTACCGTCAGTTGTTTCCCTACTTGAAACATTTTCAATACGCCGTTCTCCTTTCCTACGATCTCTCCTACTGAGTAAACCAGTTTCTCTTTCCTCTTCACGCCAGCGGCGGTTACTTTCATTCTCAGTCACAATCCTCCTCCAATCCTTTTTGTCCTGAGATCCATCCAAGCGCCCAGCCTCCTTCTGGTTGGGATCAGGGGGATTTCCAAGTGAAACAAAAGGTGGTCCACGTGAATCCTGCCAAACATAAGCAGGGAGTGAGGGGTTCAAAGTGTTATGGTATAGCATCTGGCTGAAGCAAATGATGCACACATTGAAATAAAACATATGGCTTTAGAAAAGTTAACTCATCTAGTATGCCATATAGTTCTTGCCCTTTAAATTTAAGAACATATTATAATTGCTTTCATCACATGAAAAATGAAAATAAGAAAACAATCCCAGGGAAAATTCGAAAGATACCATCTTAGTCTCAGAAGGTTTAGCATAAAGCCACTGAGGAGACAACGGGATGCTGCTCTCTGATCCCATTTGATCTGCAGACACCACTCAAATCACAGTTAATTCCACAGAAGTATAACACACCACTAAGGAAAATCAAGAAACCAAACAAAGCAGACAAGATCAAATTACTGGCATAATGCCACAATATTGAAGGATAGGATCTACCTTTGGGTTCGTCAATTTTTTCATCATTTCCTCCCAAAGAATCCACTGCCATAACATATGCAAAATTCAAAAGATAAAAGAAAAAAAAGGATATGTTAAATCTTTATACAAGAAGTTCACCTGAAAAATAACAATAAGCAAGAAACCAAAACCATTTTACAAAGTTACACTTAAAAGAAACTAGAAATAAATCAAAACTCACAGTTTAAATTTTAAAGTGAAATCATAGAAATTAACAGGCAAAACCAGGGCCATAGAAATTTCAAAGAAAAATAAGAATTAGAAATCAAACTCACACTGCAATTCTAATTTCTGTAAATTGCATAATTGACAACAATGTTAGAAGTTCCATAGTAACTAATTTGAACCCTAATACAACTGCTACCAGTAGAAGGAAAATCCATCTCACACAACAAATTGCGATCACCTTCTTGAACATTACACAGAGTACAACAAGAGTTATACTTATATCATTGATATATCAACAGATCATGTAAAAGCACTTACAAAGAATTCAACATGCATAGTAGCTCACTGAAAACAAACTAAAGACTATTCTACATGTTCTGTTTTGCTGAGAGTACATTTTCTTAATAAGAAAAGTTCAAAATTTTGCTAAGTGTGAATAGGAATCACCATATCCAATCGAAGCAAAGATGCAAAACAATTTACAAAAAAAAAAAATTGATGAACCTATGCTCAAGAAGTTCAAAACCCTAACTAAAAATCTCAATGTTCAACATCACGAAACAGATTCCTGAACACAGAGTTCAGATCAATAGAGGCAGAATCAATCTCGCATTTACTCTGGAATCGGTAAAATAAATCAAATAGAAGAACTGGAACTTCAACCACAAATAAACAAACAAAAGCAAAGACATCAAATCAACGAAAGAGTTGGAAGCACCTTTCCCGGTCCAAGACCGATCGGACGGCTTCAACGAAAGGAGATCCTCCGGTAGATCGGACTTGCCCTCAGCCATCGAAATCGAAGTCAACAAGTTGAAATACAGGAAGTGAGAGTGAGAAAGCGAGAAGGGGGAAGATCGAGCAAAGGAAGAAGAAGAGACAGGAAGTGAATTGGAAGCAGAGGGAGAGAAGCAGAAGCGAAGAGATGGAGACGGAATTCGAAGGGGAAGGAAGTAGTGAAGTCGGTGGAGGAGTTTTGGAGATCGCCGGCGTTTGGATACGTTGGATTTGTTTGAGAAAATTCTTTTGTGTGTGCGTCTGAGTTGGGGAGTAGTGTAGGTAAGGGAAAACAGGAAAGGGTAAGGGAGGGTTTGGGTGGTCAGAACAGCGAAATCAGCTATAGTAGTAATCAAGATAGATGATTGGAGGTAGCTTAATAAAGGTGCATAAAAATATGCCTTATGGCAAACTCTAACAAGCGGTCGTCGCGTTATCGAGGGAAGTGGAATGTTAATCAGGTTTAGGGATAGAAATTTTCGATTGTTAATATTTAACAAATTTAACTTATTAATTATTGTCTTTTGAAAAAACAAAAATATGCCTTATGACTTGGCCTGTGGTGTAGTTTTGAAATTTTACATCTATACATAATTAAAAAATAAATAAATTTTGGATATAAAAATTTAAGGGGTTAATGTTTATAAGTTAAATATATAAAAAATTAGGTAAAAAATTTTAAAATTATATTATTTTAATAAAATATTATAAAAAAAACTAAAACATTCACATTTCTATTTTAAAAATAATTAAGAAATTTCATTTTTTTCTAATAGAACTTTATTAAAATAATTTAGTTAGGGAATATTTTTTTACCTAATTTTTTTACAATATAGAATGGTACTCACTTTTCAAAAAATTTAAATGGATAAAATTCATATACTAATTCTATTCTAGAATAATAGAAATTTTTTATTTAAAATTTGCTTCAAAATCATAGCTTTTCTTTCAAGTGAGACAATTTTTTTTTACTTTAATATTATGATTATTTCTTAACTTTAATTATTCATCTTATCAGAAAAAAATTTCTTTATTTTTATTTTATTTTTTAGAGTGAAATAAATAAAAATAAAAATTGTTCACAGAAACTTTTATTTTTGGCCATCATCTCCACGTCCTCAATTTGAAGATAAAATAAAAAATATCTATTATTGTTGGATAGAGGGGATTTTTTTATTAAAGCAATTAATACAGTTTTTTTAAAGAATAATATGAATAAGGACTCAAATTTTTTCCAAAATTTTATTAACTAGGGATTCAAACTTTGTTGTTCTTAATTAAGGATCTCAACTTTTCAATATTTTTTATTTAAAATGACTTAAACTCACTAATTTTACTATACAAGTCTTTGTTAAATGAAATGCATACATAGGCTTCTTAAGTATATTAGAGTGGCCCACATTCATATGGACATGTTAAAAAACTATTTTTCTCATCAATGATATTGACAAAAAATAAAAAATTATCGTTGGTGTAAGACTAATAATAGACCCAATAAAATCTCAATTTTGTCCATGTTATCAATGACAATAGCTTTTATAACGAGTTAGCATCCAATATAAACCATTTAAACAAAATTAAGAAGCTTACATCAAAATATTCTATCTAACAAAGCCTTGTACAATAAAATTGGAGAGTTTGAGTACTTAAATAGGAAATTTGGAAAGTTGGGATCCTTGATTAGGTTAAAAAAAGAGCTTGAATCCTTAATTAGTAAAGGCTTAAGTATTGAATAAGCTCTTAGAATTTTAATAAATTTGCAATTAAGATATTAAAGTTTTATTATGCTTAAATAAGGTCCTAAAGTATCAAAATTTTCAAATAAGGTTCTATTGGACAAAATTGTTAAATCCGTTAAATTAATTATTAATACCATTAACTCTAATTGGTTAAATATCCAAAATAGTTGCTAGCCTTTTTATTTTACCTTTCAATAACCCAAAAACTTTTAATAGCCTCATATATTTTTTTTTTGTTGACGTGGGAATAGTAATTTAGGGGGTGTTTCTTTTGGAGTTTTTGAGAGAGCTAATAGCTATGAGGCTTTAATTAGTTAAATATAGGCATTTAGATAAAAGTTTTTATTAATTATTAGAAATTAAATAACAGTCATTAAACTCTCAATAGCTATAGTTTTTAATAGCTATTACAAGTAGCTGTTAAATCGAAAAACATATATGATTTTAATTTTTATTTGTTTAATAACTTATATGCCCTTAAATTTAATTCATCAAAATCTCCTTAAGGTTGTGTTTAAGAATGCAAATTTGAATCTAAAGGGTGCATTTCAAATGCATATATTTAAAATATATGTAATTTAAATACATATATTTTAAATTCACTATTTGGAGTGAATATAAAAAAAAAATTTTAATACATATATTTTAAATTTGCTATTTAGATATTAAAATTTCATGAATTTGAAATTAAATTTCATTATGTTTTTCTTTTGATACTTTGAGCATTTCATTACATTCATCAAATCAAGTAAAGATTAGCTCTTATCAACAAAAAGCAATTATACAATACAATTAGGGAAAGTAGATATCAAAATAACTAAAGAAAAGAAAACTGCACCTTATAATAGTAACTAGAAACCTTATTAGACTTCCTCTTGACATGAAAAAAAATGAAAATTAGTTAAGCTCTTATGCAGTCCTTCTTATCTATTGTAACAAGTTAATAATTGATAACTCTCTAGTTTGCTGTTTAATAAGGATTAAGGAGTGCTATCATCATGACTAATGAGTTAGACTCAAGGATTATATTCATGTCACTTTTATCTCTCGACAAATTTAACACCATGCAACATTACTAACACCACCACATCAAACAAGATCTACCACCCATACTAAAGACACTTGTAATGTTCTTATAGCATTTCCATTATGGTTCCATGCAACACCCCCCTCTTCACCACTATAGATAACAGTGCAAGAAACAATATTTCTATAAGGAATTTCATTGAATTTCTATAAGGCATTATCCAAGTACCCAAAATTTCCATAAAAGCTAAACAAACATATTCATAAAAATATCCAAATCATAACCCCTTTTAAGCACAAGGTTATGGATCTTAATACCCATTAGAAAATCTGAAAGTCCAATGCATTGCATGTTTATTAAAACAAGGGAAAGCAAAATTTGTTGGGTAACAAGCCTTCTTCAAGCATAGAATTGTAGAAACATTAAGCTTAATATGTGGAATTTGAGTGGGATTAGCAAGGTAGCTAGCTATGTTAGGAAGCTTATTGCTACAGATAGACTTACTTCCTCTAAGCTAAAATTGGAGTATGCTCATGTGTTAGTTAATATCAAAATTGCTAACAAAATGCTTGATGGAGTTCCTATTACAACACCTAATGATATTGAGTATGTACACCAAATAATTTATGAGTGGAAACCACAAAATGTAGTGTTTGTGGAATCTTGGGACATGAGGCCTACATGTGTATGAAAAAGAAAGATAAATAGGATTTGAATATAGACAATGAATTAGATTAGAATAATGAGAACAATCGGGATCAAGGAGGAGCTACAAAGAAGAAAGATAGGCTTACATGTTCACATTGTGGCATTTTTGGACATGAAGCTTTTAAGTGTAGGATGAAGGCCTAAAAAATGGAGTACAAGGTGAAAGGCAATTCCTTGATTATAGTTGAGAATGCATAACTTGTTTCACGATCTAGACAAATTGTGAATTCTATGACGGAAAAATAAGTATTTGTGGTCGATAACTCTTTTGAGCCAACTTCTAATAGCTGTGATGTGAGTGATCAATCTCATTCATTTAGAGTAGTGTTGAATGGTGGCCAAAATGTTGTAGCCATATTTAGAGGGCAAAGCCTAGGTTATATTCCTCCTAATGGTTAACATAGCCTCTTGGAGTGTTTAGATCTACATGACCATGCTAGGCAACTAAACCTTAAACATTTTCTATTAAAGAAT
This sequence comes from Rubroshorea leprosula, assembly GCA_020521535.1. Lineage (NCBI taxonomy): Eukaryota > Viridiplantae > Streptophyta > Magnoliopsida > Malvales > Dipterocarpaceae > Rubroshorea > Rubroshorea leprosula. The sequence continues at coordinate 2,489,516 of BPVZ01000006.1, forward strand.
AAAATATCCATGGTGGGTGCCTTGGTGAGTAAAGTTAAATTAAATAAGTAAGCTAACCTTTTAGCAAAGTGTTGTTATGGATTTTTTATGAAGATAACTATTAGTACACTCGAAATGGTAAGAATTGGGTACTATAGGATGCTAATAGACTATTTGTGTAGGTATCGGGCAAAAGTGGCCAATATGTCCACTATGCAATTAGAACGGATGCTAAAGACTAGTTTTTGATGACTTTTGTTTATGCTTTTAATGATAGAAGACTTAGGGTTGCTTTATGGAATAACTTGCTATTTATTGCTAGTTAAGTCTTAATGTCGTGGATCTTACTAGGTGATTTTAACACTACCTTAAATTTTGATAAGTATGTTAAAGGTGGACAAATAGTTTGGGGTGACACTTTAGAACTTCAACAATTTTGTTAGGTTGTTGACATTGAGGATTTGAAGTTTATTGGGCAATATTTAACTTGGTGTAGTCATTAAAAGGGAGATAGGAGATTATATTGAAAATTAGACAAAGTACTCATAAATGAGTAGTGGGTGGTTACTTTCACACATTCAGAGGCTAAGTTTTTGTTGTCGGATAGGTCTAATCATTGTCTTTGTGTGGTGTATGTTAAGAAGATAGAATCTTTTGGACAAATGTTCAAGTTCTATGACTTATAAATTAAATACCCTTCTTTTCTCTCAATTGTGAAAAAGGTTTGATAGATGGAGATAGTTGGTACCCTTATGTTTATCTTTACATAGTAGTTGAAACATGTTACAAAGAGACTAAAAAGCTTACATAAAGAGAATATAGGAGGTTGCATGTCCAAGTTGTGAAAGCCCAAGAAAATCCCTAATGAATTGAATCAAAGATTGTTCAACATCCCTTTGTTAACCAAAAATTGCCAAGCATAAAGTTGCTAGAAAATCTTATCAAGACTTGGTCACTACTCATGCAAGTCTTGTTTAATAGCAGATTAAACTTCACTTATTGTAGTATGGAGATGCTAATATTGCATTTTTCCATGCTTCTATTAAGGCTAACCATGCTAGAAGTAGAATCAATAGCATTCATAATAGTCAGAATGTTATGTTAATTGAGATGGAGTGAATTAAGATTGAGTTTTTAGAGTTTTATCAAAAACTACTTGGGGCAATAAATGATGGCTTGTTTGATGTGGATAAGGATATATTTTAGATGAGGCCAACTTTGACTAAGGTTCAAAGGAGCCTTTTTTCTTTATAAGTGACTAAAGATGAAGTTAAGAAAATTGTTTTCTCAATTCCAAATACTAAATCTCCTCGGCCAAATGGATTTTATTTGGTTTTTATAAAGTTGCTTGGCCAATTGTGAGGAAAGATTTAGTGAAGGCAATCCAAAACTTTTTTAAGGGTGGAAAATTACTTTAAAAAGTAAGTGCTACCGATATAACACTTGTACAAAGGTTCAAAATCCAAATGTGGTTAGTGAAGTCAGGTTGATTGCTTGTTCTAATATCATCTACAAAATCATTGCCGAGCTTTTAACTGAGAAGTTGAAGGCAATTATTTGAGATTTTGTTTGCTCTAAGTAGGGTGCATTTATTGTTAGACAAGTCATTCAATCTAACATCCTAATATGTGAGGATATAGTGAAAGGGTTTTATAGAATTCATATGCTTATAGGATGTTTAATGAAGCTTAATGTTAATAAAGCATATGACCTATTGTTATGAAAGTTCTTATCATAAGGACTTTTAGGATTAGATTTTCCTAGTGACTTTATTCAAAGAATTATGGTTTGTGTATTTGGTGCCAAGTTCCCTTAGATTATAAATGAAGAATCTATTGGTTATTTTAAGGATAGAAGAAGGCTGAGACAAGGAGATCCAATATCTCCTTATCTTTTTGTAGTTAGAATAAAAATATTTGAGTAGGTTGTTGCGTAAATTAGATGATCAAGAGTGGTTCTTCTACCATCTAAAATGGAAGTAAAAGAAGTTGACCCACTTGAGTTTTTAGATGATATTATACTTTTTTCTAAAGCAGATGTAAGCTCTAATCTATGTGTGAAGCAACAAGTTGATTTATTCTCGACAACATCTGGATTGCAAATAAACAAAGAAAAGAGCCATGTATTATCAAGTGTTTCAAAGAATCTTAAGTAGGATATTTTGTAAAGTTTAGGGTTCATTGGGGGAAAGCTACCAATTAAATATCTAGGTGTAGCACTTATTGCTAGTAAACTCTTTGTTAAAGAGTGCTAACGAATACCTGAGAGATTAAAGCATAAAATTGGTGGATGACCATAAAGCATAAGCATTTGTGTTTTGCTAGTAAAGTATAATTAGTTAATTTTGTACTTTTTTCAGCTCCAAGTCTACTACTACTAAAGTAGTGTTTTCTTACTCTCTATAAAAGTTCTAAATAAATTTGATATTTATTGTAGAAATTTTATTTAGAAAGGCTTTTAAAATAATACTCTAGAGCTATGGTTACATGGAAAGACGTGTTTACCCCAAAATGAAAGTGGACTAATTGAGCTATAATTGGTAAGCTCTTATGGGAATTATGTGCTAAAAAGCATACCATATGGTCTAGATGGATTAATTCAATTTACTTGAAGAGTGCTAGTTTGTGGAGTGCTATTAAACCATTAAGCTGTTCTTTTTTCTAGAAGAAGCTTCTCAAACTTAAAGAAAAGATTGGACCCTTTATTATCATATAGCTTAGTGATGGTAGGCAAACTTCATTATTTTTTGATAGATGGCTTGGTAATAAATGTCTTTTTGAGATCCTTGATAGATTAGATGTGAGTAGTCGAGGAAAGAATCTACAAGTATGATTGGTGGCAAGAAGAGCAATGGTGTATTCCCGTCAGTTTCTACATAAGGTTTCCAAATGTTATTTCCAAAATTCAAGCTCACTCTTTTCTATTCAATGAGGATAGCCCCATTTAGATATTAAGCAAAAATAGGACATTTCAATCAATAGTTTCTATAAAAATTTGAGGAGAATCAAGTAACATGTGGTTGGTTTGAAAGGAATTAGACCTCGGCTTCATTCTTTGGCTCTTTGTCTTGGATATTTTAAAGACAAGATAATCTAAAGAAGGGACTGAATGTTGTGGAGAGTTAGCTAAAGATAAGGAGCATTTATTTTTTACATCTACTTTTGCTAAGATGGTTTGGTAGAAGATACTAAATTGGTTGCATATTTATAGATATCTTGCACATTGGTTATCAAAGTTTACTTGGTACATGAGAGAAAATAAAGGAAGAAATACATATAGTAAGTTGATAAGTATTGCATTTTTTTTACTATAATTTATTTCATATAGATGGAACACAATAACAAAATTGCTATTTGGAATAATAATTTTGAGTATGCTATTATTAACAGAATTATATAACAAATTAGGTTGGCTTGTTAGGACATTAAGGTAGATAGAAAGGATTTTTGTATTTGACTTTTATTGAGTTGACAGCTTTAGGAATGCCAAGGTTGGGATTTTGATTGTCCCATACAGGGTTGAGATTAATACAACACTTATCCCTGTCCCACAAAAGAATTGTAGAAACCAATATCTTTTTTATAAGAAAAGAAAAATAATCAAATCATGGTACTTAAAAGAACAATGTTTGGTGTTTCAATATGATTCAAGATGAGATGAGTATGTTTCATCTTCATCAATTATTTCATTGGGGGAGAGAGAGAAAATCTGAGCCAAAGAATCACATCCTCCATGAACCAAAGAGAGAGAAAATCTAAGTCAAAGAGAGAAAAGGTCCTTCATTAGGCATTACCTAATTGCAAACAGAAAAACTTGATCAAAGATTTCGTAGAGGATGCTTCTTATATTTTGATGAAATATAAGAGTTGAGAATTGATATTCATGGAATATAGAGGGTATTTGAAATACATGTAATTTTAACATTAAAATAGAATGTCTCAAATACATGTATTTGGACCAAATTCGAAAATATCATATTTAAATAAAAATAAACAATGGATTTGAATTTGGAGCTCCAAATTCAAATGCACTTCAAATAAATTCAGGTTCTCAAACAGACCACAACAAATTTTGGGAGTGTTTTGATTTTTCTTTTACCTAGAATCAGAACAACTAACAGCCATGGTTGTTCCTCTTACCATATGAAATTAGATTGCAGATATAAAAAATTTCATCAATTTCAAGCATAAAACTTGGAAAAAAGATGTTAATCAATTGTTTTTTAACTTACTGAAAAACTTCATTGATTTTGGGAAAACTAATTTAAGGCCTATAATCATATAGCATGTGGATCAAAAATTGCCAGTTTACAATTTGAATAAGCAAAAACTAGTTTTTTATGAAATTAGAAACTTTGTTTGATTTTAACTTTTGCATTTGATCTCAATTTTGGTTTATGGGTTTTTCTTCACCTATAAAAGATAGTCTCATAAAGTAATTTAGATGTTGGATTACTATTGGTTTAAAGTTAATTGACAAATTGATCTTTAAGCATTTTTAATCCAAATTTTGTAGCATATTCATTGTATTATGCTATAATCCCTAATTGCTACGTAAGATATTGCATTTCTTTCGCCAATTGTTATGTAAAATACTACAGTTTCCTTTTTTGGCTAAAATATGCATCTAGCCCCTCACTTTAATAAGTTTGAAATTTTAGTCCCTTATCTTACATTATGAAGCTTTTAACCCTTAAACTTAAAGAGTTGAAGATTTTAACCCCTAAATTAACGAAAGTTATTAACTCTCCTTAAAGTGAGAATAAAATATTCATAAAAACAATCTTTGAAGATTAAAAATATAACAATTTAGTTTCAAAACTTTAAAAATTTTAAAAATTAGTAAATTAAAAATAATTAATGAATGATTTTGTTACATACATGAAAATAGTATTAGAAATCTATAATCAAATTGAGTGATTAGTTTAATTTAAAGAAAGAAATTACATTAAGATTAAATAAAATTTCTTAAATGTATTTTTCTAATCTCTTATTCTTTCTGTCTTAACTCAACTAAGAAATTATCTTTAATATCAGTCAAAATTATTTTTTCAAATTAAGCTAATTGCTCAATTTATTATAGATATCTAATACTATTTTAGTATATGTAAAAAAATCATCTATTAATTTTTTTAAGTTTTCTAATTTTTTAATTTTTAAACTTGTGGAACTAAGTTGTTATATTTTTAATTTTTGAGGACTGATATTGTCACGCCCCAAAACCCAATTTCGAGACGCGACAGACGCCGTGCACTCGTGAGACGGGTCCCACAAATGCACAAGGCTCGGAACTTATCATATCCCACTCTGATACCACCAAAAACTGAAAATCAAATCATTATAATTTCTCTAATATCATTAATCTCCAATAAAGTCTCCAAATACAAGATCATGATTCATATCTAAAATTTATATCCAATTACAATATGGCTAGCCTTCTAACTCGTCACTTCCCGTGGTTTCCCTGTTCTCGGTTTCATTTCCTGAAATGGTGGACAAGGAAAACCATGAGATAAACTCAGTAAGTAAATATGGAGTGCCCCTTATTTAAACTTAAAGCATGCCAACAAGTACAATCACGAAAACAGATACAGTACGGGCACGAAATAGACGTCTCCTCTATAGGTCACGGCTAGTGTTATAAACCTCCCACTGACAGGCTACAAAAATTACTAGTGTTTAACCCCCACTAATAGGGTTACAGAAACGAACCGGTTCTATCAGTAACATGTCGACATGTGCTAGCGTTTATAAACCTCCCACTAGCGGGCACACGAATAACATGACCATATCGGAGACAAAACAGGCAGAAGTTAACAAAAAAATCACGATTCACAATCACTTTCAAATCATCAGGATAGTTATTTAAGCTTTCAAGTAGGCATGCTCAATTTAATGAAAAGCATAAAACATTTCACTTCAAATCAGTCATACTTGTGTAAAACGGGTTTAGTCCCGCCACCACTTCAAAAACAAATCAAAACATGCTTTTAAAATAGTACGGGCATTACCATAAATTACTTACCTCACTTCCATAAAACCGAGCACTCACTCCATAAAATCGAAAACTCGATCTCAGTGCTAACTGACAGAACGATCGGGAACCTAATCAAAATACCTCAAAATTAATTACCGCACTATCACAAATTCAAACTGAAATCATCATTAGGATCATTCCTAATCACAATGCTATTTCCATAAATCTCCACATAATCAAATATCTCCAAATTCATTCTCATATCACAAACTAATCACTTAAATCCCCGTTAATTGTTGGCCCTCGGGGTGTGAACAGTGTCGGTGAACAGTACCATATGAACAGTAACCCCGACATGAACAGTAACTCCAACTTCCAAAATTGGCCAAAACACTAGCTAATCTCACGGGGTTTTCTCTCCAAAAATCACAACAAGCAATCCATTAACACTCAATCACATAAATCCCACTTCAATTAAACTAAATCATGGTCCTAAAGCTATCAAATTCTTCCCCATTTTCCAGCAGATTTTCGGACACACAAATCAGCAAATAAATGGACAATTTAAGCCTTAAAAGACTGTCACATACCAGAATTTACAACTGCAGAAACCGGACATGGCAGGGGGAAGAAGGCCGGCGGCAAGCTGCAGGGAAAACTCACGGGTCTTGCAAAAATTGGAGGAAATAAGAGCAATTAACGTAAAACCAAGCCAATTCAAGGAAAAACAAAGGGATTTAATGGCTGTTTCTTACCCAAAACCCAAGCAATTCGCCCCCCACAAGCAGGAGCAGCCGGCGGTGAGGAGCAGAGCATAGCAGATCCGGTTTTCCAACAGGGGGAGGGGAAATTTCTGGGTTCTATTTGGGTTCTAGAGCAAGAAAGGAAGGAGAAACCTCCAAGCTTTCTCACCAATTTTCCAAGGCATGGCTGGGTTCCTCTTCTTTTTCTTTCGGGTGGCTGCAGCGGGAAGGAGAAGAGCAGAACACGCGGGCTGGAGGAGGAAGAAAAGAAAGAAAGAAAAAGGAGAAAAAGAAAAGAAGTCATCCTTATCCAAAATCTTTCCCTCTTTTAAGTCCCTCAACTTTCAAAATTTTGGCTATTAAGCCCAAAACAATATTTTCTCACACAAAAACCCTTACTTAAATGCTAAAATAGCACAAAATTTTGGGGTATTACATCCACCCCTCCTAAAAAGGAGTTTTGTCCCCAAAACTC
>BPVZ01000006.1:2536028-2555353 GCA_020521535.1 Rubroshorea leprosula
GGGTGTTGACCCGGGTGTGCACACATCATTTTCCTCCCTAGAAAGGATAATATGGTAAGGAGAGGGATCATGCATAATAATAGAGCCTTGAATTGCTGCTGGTGGAATTCTTGTTAAGAGAGTCTAATAGGTTGGCTCGGGTGTACAAGTGCGAGAGGACGAACATATACAAGGAGGCACCACATTGAATCCAAAAAACATGTTTATGAGGTTTATAGGTCTTCTACATATATATTTCACTTTAATACCTTATTTCTCATTGATGTGGGATTTGGTTCAGATTCAATCATTTGTCTACCGAACAACTTCAAATTTGTTGGTGTGCTGAAAATAAAGTTGTCATCTACCCAAATACGATGAGATGAGATAGATTATCTATGGTTTGCATAGAAATTTACTATCCTTTATTACAAGAATAATGAGAATAAGAGGAAAGATAGTACTTTAATCAAGAAAAAAAATTATTTTATTATAATCGTTTACTCTTTTTATTTTTTAAGACCTAACACTATTAAATTTTATAAAACAATTATTAAGCAAACTCTGAAGAGTTGAGATAGAAAGAAAGGAAACAAACAAAAAATTCCTAAGAACCTTTTATGGAACAATGGAGATAAACAATAGGCTTAATAATGTGAGTGGAACAAAGAGCTAAACCGACGTGTTTAAGACTAAGAACAAATAAAAAAAAAAAAAAAAACCACAAAAGACCAAGATGCTCAGGCGAATGAAAAGGAAGAAAGAAAGTAAAAAGCACAAAATAAAATAAAATAAAAATAATTCATGGAGACAAACCTTTAAGAGCATGTATGAATTTTATTTAAAAAAAGATCCCCCCAATACAAGCTTTTCTTTGTTCTCCGCCCCTCTCTCTATTTTTTTTTCTTCACACACACACACATCTATATATATATATACACGGACAAATGGAAGCCCTAACTCTTTACAAAAAAGAAAGATTACAAAATAAAATCTAAAGATTCTTCCCCTTCACCAAGTAATCTAGTTTAGGAAATAAAGGAAACTCCCACCGATCTTCTCTTGTAAACAGTCCTTAGAAGTGTTCACAAAATCTTCATCAATAAATTGCCAAAATTTCCCTTTCTTCTTCTATATATTGCCGAATTTTTCCTTTCTTCTTCTTCGTCTCCTTCTTTTTGATCCCTTGTCCTGAATACATCTTACAAATTGACCTTTAGACATTTCCCTTCTCGTTTGAGTCCAAAAGATTAAAATCACTCAAAGTTGAAAAATTTGAAGAAAGCATCAAAATCAGGTCTACCTAAAGACTTCCCTTGTCTTCTACCACCAAGATATCATATCTTCAATTTCTGTCATGGGTTCACAACTATTTCTCCACACTCACAAATATTCTACCGAACCCATCACACCAAGATCGAACCATCAACTTTGATACTGGTTATTAGGAGATTCTAACGAGACTGCTCGAGAGTGCATGAGTATGAAAGCACGAACACATATGAGAACACATGCCTATTACGTTCATTGACCTCCCACATATATTTTCCACTTTAGCACCTTGTCTCTCATCAATGTGGGATCTTGTTCACTTCCCTTTACTCTCAACTCCGCTAACATGTTCATATTACTCCAACAATTCTAGCATAGAGATCGCTGATCATTTGTTCATCATGAATTGCACCTTTGCCTATGGTCTATGGTACGAGGTGATTTAAATGGTGGGGTTTAGTCTATGTTACGGACAGGTCATGCGTAGATGTGTTTGTTCAGCACAAGTTGATAAGGGGTCCTAGTTTCATTAAAAAAGGCTGGTTAATTAGCTATATGGTTTTCTGTCTTGTGGACCTTAGGGCTTGCAAGGAATGAGAGCGTTTCCAAAATAAAGAGCTTAATGAAAATAGTTTGCTTGGGTTATGGTACAGAAGCAGTCTTTCTACTGGGTTAGAGGATTGCTGGGGATGGAGAATATATCTTTTACGGAGTGGAGTACCAACCCCGTAGGATGCCTACGGTCTGCAAAGAAAGTACTTACAATAATCGACAGGGTAAACAAGCATTGTGAGATGTAGGGGTTTTTGTTTTGACAGGTGTGAAATGTATAAATTATGACTTGTCGGTAGGAATACTCCTCGTATTCCAATAAATCAATAACTATTTACCTTTGTCTTGGAAAAAAAAAAAAAAAAACTCTCTTTCTTTAGTTTTTTCCCATCCCTATCGTTCCCTTCATTCAGAAAATTTTTTTAAAAAATGGCCTGGCCTTGGTCTCGAGTTGTTGCAATTGCCACCTCCTATGTTAAGTCATATGGCATAATTTGCATAAACGGTAATAATATATTATAAGAAAATATTTGGTACATCTAATTTAATATATCCACTAACATTCACTGGTTTATCTATTCAAATCTACAGTTGAAAGTTTTCTTATCTAGAATTTAAATTTGAAAATAATAATTTCTTAATAAGTGTATTGAATTAAAAAATATACCAATCATTATTTTCTATATTATAATATATGTCGCATATAATTATATGTTTATAATTATAATGTATTATTAAATAAGTAAACATATGCAATATTATGAATACCTTCTTGAACTAAAAATCAATTATATTGTAACATATCATTATTATAAATTTATAATATCAAATGGTAATCCTAAGGGTTAAACTGGTAAATAAGTGTCATTTTTTAAATCAGATTTATAACTTAAGTTTTGGGACTAACACCAAAGAAAATTAAATTTCTTAAATATACTAAACTGATGTGAGGGGTGTGTACTTAAAATTACATAGGGAGAAATTAGTTTTCAAATATGCAAAAACTAGTTTGAGAACACCCTTACTTAAAAGAAAAAGAAAAAAAAATATATATATATATATATATTATGTAGTAATATAACTAGGATAGAATCACCCCAAAAATATGAGTTGAAGCAAATCCACACCTAAAAAAAGTTAATGCATTTTGCCATCTTAAATTGTCAATTTAAAAATTTGTTCCAAATTCAACCGTTGGAATCAACACTTGCGGTCATTTCACTTAAAATTTTATTATTTGGCATTGACTTCTTGCAACAATTTAATGGAATGGTGACGATTTCTAATGTTAGCAATTAAATTTGGATCAAAATTTTAAAATTGACAATTTTAAATGGCAAAATGCGTCAATTTCTTTTTAGATGTGGACTTGATTCAACTCAACAATTTTAAGGGTGATTCCTTGTGTCTATATCATTTTTGTTTGTGTAAATAATGCAAGAGTGATCAATGATTAATTAAATGTGTTCTTCATCGTTAAAAACAAATGTGTTCTTTAGCGAAGAGTAACTTTAAACGAGTATAGAGTAAGGAGGAGACCTTATTTGGAGAAATATTTAGAAAGAGAATAGATCACGAGTAGATGATAAGCAAATAAAAAAAAAGGTAAAAACATTAATTTGGTTCCTCAACTTTTAGATTTGTATTGAAATTGTCCTTCAATTCTAAAAAAAATACTAAAATTGTTTTGAACTTAAAATTTTCAATACTAAAAAGTCCTCCCATTAATAAAAGTGTTATATAATTTGTTATTTTATCACACAATCAATTCTTTTAAAAAAATAAAACTAATAACGTATAAAATTAATCAATTGTATTTTACCAACGCATATTTCTATTTACATATCAGAATAATATATAATCAAAATTGAAAGACCAAATTGATATTTGTATTCATGGTTCAAGGACTAAGTTAGCACTTGTCTTCAAAATTTAAGGACTAAGTTGGTATTATCTCCAAAGTTTGATGACTATTTTGGAACAAGAAATTAAAGTTTAAGAACAATTTTGCTAACTTTTGGAAGTTAAAGGACAATTTTGGTATAAATCTAAAAGTTAATGAACTAAATTAGTATTTTAACCTAAAAAAATATAGTTCATAATCAAAGAGCTAAAAACGATTTTTTTTTTTTTTTTTAATTTAAAGAGTCCACTATCTCAGCTTCTAATTCTAAAAGTTCCAAGCTGGTGAGGGAGGAGTCAAGCATAGCAACTTCTCCTCGGGTTTCTCAAAACCAAGAAGTCGAGGACACTACAAAGGAGAATGGACTTATAGAACAAAAGCTTGAAAATGCAGACAATGCTTCTAAATTCCAGCTTGTAGATATACTAGTGCAACAAGTTACACCATCCTTCAAAGGAGAAGCTGTGAAAGTTGGAAAAGAATTGATATGAACCTTGCATCTACCCACAACTTAAAGAAAGAAATTAGGGGGAAAAGGAAAAATATGCAACAAGGAATGGAGGATTAAAGAGCATCAAAGGTATTGCTTGACAACTCAGGGACTACACTTGCAATGTAGGCGAATGTTTTCTTTCATTTGTCTGCAAGATAGAAGACCACTTAGGTTTGGACAAAACATTATGGTGCTAGGAGACACTGCATTGCCAAGTCCTCTAGTCTCCTGGGTTAGGTTTGGATGGTAAAATAAATGTGATTACCAACAATAATAGTAAAGCTCCAAAGTAATTTTTTTATATTGTTATATAATTCTATTGATACCCGTTTAACATATATTAGTATTTAGAGGTTCCTAGTTCTTAATTGTTTTATTTGTAAGGAACACTTAACTCTATATATTAGTGTTATAGGTTCTTACTAATTTATTTATATTTTGCTCAGTCTATATGGCAAAGTATGGTTTGTATTGTAATTATTTCAATTATTAATACAACTATACTTTTTTTATTAAAAAAAAAAAACCTTCTACTATCTGGTTTCACTATTTCTTTAAACATATTGTATACGGCATTTATGTAATACTAATATTAATATTACAATGTAATAAAACCTACTACCTTATTTCAAAAAGAAAATTTAAGTTTCAGCTTCATTTCAAAAGTAATTTATAATATATGAAGTAATTAATAACATATGAAAAAGTGTAAAAATATTGTGTAATCAGAATTGTATTGAATTGTATGATATTTATTATTAAATAATAATATGTCCCTTGATACTAAAGATTACTGTCATTCATGATATTTGTTTTTCAATTTAAATTATAAAATAATAAATTAAAAAAATTATTTTAAAATAAAGATAATATGAGACCGAGATAGCCAAGCATTAACATATACGTACATGGGCACAAAGACTAGGAACCTGCCTAATAATTGTCCAAAATAAATGCGGTGAGTTTCAATTTTTTGTCTGGTGCTCACCCTTCTACCCAAATCAATGAGTGTTTCTCTTCGATGGTGGTAAATTCAACATAAAACATGTTCCCTCGTTACATTGCAAAATTATTACAGTAACAGGAAACAAAATCTTTACCACGACTCAAATTAATGCGATCCTGCTGTTACTTACTGTACCTCATTTCCTCAAACCAAACTTCTTTATGGGTGTGAAAGATAACCATTCATAGCAAATCATAATTTAAGGATTTTTTTTTTCTTGGTTTAAAATTAAACTGGATTTGTGTCATAAAGAAGAGATATCATAAAGAAGAGTAAAATTGACGAAATGTAAATGAGTCAAAACAGTAATTATTATTCTTTAATATGTGTGTGGGGTAAAAAATTATACTCTCTCTATTTCACTTTAATTGATCTTTTAGAAAGGTTTCTTTCTTTTTTTTTTGGTTCCTTTTAATTATCGATCTCACCTTTCAGTGTATTATTATTAATATTACCTCTCTTCCATGTTTGCCCTCCACAAAGTCTCTCCTAAGTCCCACCAATTATTCTGCTTCTTCTTCATTGGAGGAAAAAGTATCCATGAGAATACTAGAACCCTTGGGGAAATAGATACGAATGGTTCATCACATTTTAATACTATTTTAAAATTAAAAGATTAGTATAATAGTTTTATGGGTTTTATCATATTTTAGGTCATTTTTTTCTTTTATATTTCTTCAATGTGAGGTTTTTATTCATCACACCCACAAGCAAAACATATTTTAACACTCCCCTTTCACTTGTGAATTAAAGGCTCCTATGAGAATTTATTTATATATATATAAACATATGATTTATTTTTTTGACATACATACATGATTCATGAGTATACTCATCATGAGCACAATATTATCTATGGATATATACTCATCATAAGTTTATATAACATTTACTCTTACTTTTATTAGGCCTGATCCAAGATTAAAATTGCCACTAGTTGTGTTATGTTAAAATTGTCACTGGTTGTGTTATGTTATTGACTCTGATATCATTATTAGGGAAATACATGTAGTAATTTATCACATATTTTGATATCATCTTAAAATCAAAAAATTAATTTAATAGTTTCATGAGATCTTAATATATTTTAAGCTATTCTTTTCGTTCATATTTCTTCAATATAAGATCTTTGTTCTTCACACCTATGAGAGAAACATAGGTGCCATTGGGTGCAAACCCAAGGAGACTAGTCACATGGAAACCTTTAATCGAGACGTTTAGAAGAAAACTCTTAGCCTAGAAAGGAAGATTCTTGTCTCTTGGTGGAAGAATCAACCTCATAAACTCTGTGTTATCCAGTCTACCAGTGTTCCTGATGTCATTCTATCTTCTCCCTAAACAGGTAATCTATGAACTTGATAAAATTAGAAGGAATTTCTTGTGGGGAGGGGTTGAGGAAGGTAGAAAGATTGCATGGGTGTCTTGGGATAGGGTATGCTGTAGTAAAAAAGAGGGAGGCCTGGGGGTCAAAAATTTGAGATGGTTTAATATGGCATTGCTTGGCAAATGGTGGGCAAGACTAGTAGTAGAGAGAAAGAAGGGTTTATGGTCTAGGGTACTTCTAGAAAAATATGGTGGCAAGGAAGGAAATTGGTTGTCATGGTTGAGAGAGAGTCGAGCTTAGGATCATCTTGGTGGAATGATGTTTGTAAATTGAATAATTGAATAGAGGCTTAGATGGTAAGGATGAGTGGCTGTTTTCAAATTTTAATTTGAATTTGGGTGATGGGAAAAGTGTTAGGTTTTGGAATGATGCCTGGGCAGGGGGGGACACATTAGCTAATATTTTCCCCAAACTTTTCTTGTTGGCTACAGAAAAAAATTGTAGCATCTATGATATGGGACATTGGAGATATGGTTGCTGGGTTTGGAGGTTCCAATGGAGAAGAAGACTTTGAGCCTGGGAAGAGGACAAATTGAAACAACTAACCGAGGCCATACAACACATAAAGCCAACGCAGGACAAGAAGGACAATTGGAGTTTGAGGCTACATGGTGAGGGAAAATATACCACAAGATCTGCCTACGAGCAACTTGTAAAGAAAGAGGATAACAGGCTAATGGAGTACAGAAAACTGTGGAGTGCACAAGTTCCATCAAAAGTAAGTGCTTTTTCATGGCAATTGCTATTAGATAGAATCCCTACAAAGGTTAACTTCGCAATGCGTGGGATTTTAGATGGAAATCAAAATATAAAGTGTCTTTGGGGTGATCAATCCCCTGAACATATAGATCACCTTTTTGTGTCTTGCAACATCTCTTTCAAATTATGGACAAAATGTCTCAACTGGTGGGGATTACATTACGTACTTGGGAATACTTGTCTTGATGTTTTCAACCAACATAGATGGCACAAGGGTTCAAGGACTCTAAAAAAGGGTTGGAACATGTTATAGTTCACCATAGTGTGGTCATTGTGGTTAAATAGAAATGAAACTGCTTTTCAGCACAAGAAGATTAATGAGGACAAGCTGTTTAAACTTGTACCAAGTCGTTCATTTTAATGGGTTAGAACTCTGTTGAACCTAGACTTTTTTTTCTTGGAATGGATTTCTAATCCAGTGAGATGTCTGACTAATAGGAAATAGAAGCTACAAGGGGAACTGGAGTCCAAGTGTCTTATTATGGAGTATTTTTGCCTTTTTGTATTTAGTCCACATTTCTACCTATAGCTTTACACACTTATGTTTAAGGGTTTGAGTACCCCTTGTACTCACATAATATAATTTCTTTGCTTTAAAAAAAAAAAAAAAACCTATGAGAGAAACATACTTCAAAGAACCATCAATATATTTTTCAATTGCTACCTGCAATTTATTAATCTCTGCGATTATATATATATATATATATATATAAATCTTTGCAATGCAATTTCAACCTCTTTCCACCGTTGCGTTTTCAATTAAGGTCCTCAGTTTTTCACTATCAAACTTTCCATATTCAACCAATGTCTACAAAAGTATTTATTTTACTCAAATGAGTTTTTCCATGATTACTGGTTAGACTTTTTTTTTTTTTTCCCAATTTTTGAACAAAGTTCCATGATTTGGTTGCTTGATTGTAGATCTGAGTACTTTTCACATTTAATTTTATTATCAATTTACAATGAACTGAGTAGTAGCTATAAATAAATTTTTAGTTTATCGATAAAACTTTAAAATTAGGAATTGGTTGGAAGAACAAGTGCTTGCGGTGATGAAAACCTGCCTACTGCATCGCAAGGCTGAGCCAAATCGAAGAAAGAAGCATTGATGATGATGAGTACTCCATAGCTATTGACTATTGAGTTATTTGAGGTAGGGACAGGGACGAAGATTGACCAAGATTATAGAGGGGCTGTTTAAAATTTCTTCCTGTCACAAACAAATATATCATAAATTATAGGACAAAAATAAAGGTTTTCATAGGGTACAAGTTTCAGATATAATTATTGTATTTTTTTATATTAATTTTATGATTCAGGGGCTGTAGCTAGAGATTCCTAGCTCGGGCAGGGTATTGGCTGCCATGGTGTCTAAGGAACAAGGTTTGTTGTCAGCTGAGGAGAGGGAAGCATGTAGCCTGCAAAAAGCTTTAAAATGGGCTAAGGACCTTATGTTTGACAGGACCGTCGTTGAAGTAGACTGTGCAAGCATAATCACGACAATTAACCGTAGCACTCAATCCTTGAATTCTAGCTAGTTTTGGCAATATTCTTCTGGATTGTAAGCACCTACTGGCCTCCTTTATGATTGGCCAGATGCGGCATGGTCGCCCTAGTGGTAAGTCAATAGCACATAAGCTTGCAAGAAGGGCGCTCCAAAGCTGAGGATGACATGTTCTAGGTAGGGGAATTACCGGAGTTTCTAGCACACTATGTAACAGGAATTGTTCACCTGGCTAAATTCATTGTAATATCCCTGTTCTTTATTTTATTATGAATAAAAAATATGCAAATTTTCCATTAAAAAAAAGAGAGTTAAACTCACATTCTAACTCTTTTACTTTAACAAAATTTTTTAATCCTGCTATTTAAGAAAGTTACTTCTTAATCTATAAATTTTATTATTTGACTTTTTTTTAATCACTTTGTTATCTTTTATATACATAGTATGTTAGATAACAAAAATTTTAAAATAAAATGACTAAAAAGGGATTTTTTTTTTAATTTTAAGTAGAAGTATTAACCGTAGGTTTTTTTAAAATCCCTTTTAGTTTATTTTTTTTAAAATTTTCATCATCTAACATGTCATATGTGTAAAAAGATAAAAAAAAAAATAAAAAAAAAGGGTTAGATAATAAATTTAAGAGACTAAAAATGGGTTTTCTTAAGTAAATGGATTAAAAATAGATTTTTTTGTTAAAGTAGAGAGACCAAATGGAGTTTTAACCTATTAATTAATATTGAAAAAATAAAAGTTTATTTTTATTTAAGTTTTTGTCTAATTAGAATGATTTTATGACACTAATGATGAAATTAATAATAACTTTAATTTTGTATTTTTTAATACTAATTAATATAAAAATAATGTAATAATTAAACTTTTAACTTGTGATCTAAGGATATAGGTTAGAAAAACCCTAAAAATAATACTAAAAATTTATTCCAAATTAATTATTTTTTCAATTTCAAGATGGACAAATATTTTTCTCTTTAATCTTATTTTTATCCCTTAAATTTAGTTCTCCATAAGTTTATTTTTTATATGTGATTAAATACTTAAAAATAATAAATACGATGAGTTTTTTAAAGCTCAAATTAACTATATATAAATAAACCAACAATTAAAGAGATCAAGTTAATTAAATATCCCTACCAAAAAAATTTAAAGAATAATGATACATATACATTACAAAGTTATACATTTCATTACATATTAACGGAAACTGTCAATGTGTAATATAAACTGTTAGTTTTAATGACATAAATAACAAAAACTGTCAATTTTAACAACACAAGTAACAAAAATCGTCAATATGTAACAGAGTGTATAACTTTATAATGGCTATGTATTATTTCCCAAACTCAAAACATAATACACAAAACAAAAACAAAGTGAAGTAAAGAAGGTGTCCCATTAAGGTAATCAATCAAACACCTAATATGCATAATAAAAAAAAATATTATACCCTTTTATAACTCATTATCTCCTTACCTAAAATAATTCAAACTTTCTTAATTATGTTGTCACCAAATATTAAATTACAATTTAAGTACAAACAACTTCTAATATGATAAAAGGAAAAATTAAGACGTATTGGTATTAAAAATAGTAAAATATTTAATTATAATTATTAAATGTGTAAAATATAATATAAAATTTAACTTTATCAAATTCATTATATAATTATTATTAAGCGTTTTGATTGTTCCTCTCTCTTTTAATATTACAAAGAAAACAATAATTATCTTTTTACAATAAAATAAATTTCAAAATTACTAAAAAGAAAATATATCATTATATATTAATTAATTAAAAAAATAAAATCTTAGGAGGCCATAGCCTTCTAGCCCCAGGGAAAGGATCCTCCATCCTTGATCAGACGAATTCCAAGTTGAAGGATAAAATAGTGCTTTACAATTTATTATCCCTCAAATCAAGAAGAATTTATTATTTTCTTAATCCTTGTGCTTCCTCTTAAAACATCAATTAAAGTTTAACAGAGGGAGTACTAGAAAAGAAAGTAAGAGGGAAGTGCCATGGACCTATGGTCTATGGGCACTTAACATGGGTTCGCAGTGTACATACACTATTCTTTCTATAGTCTCCTCCATTTTCATTTTATTTTTTATTTTTTATTTTTAATTAAAAAATCAAGGTTAGTTTACATTTAATTTCTCAAAGTAAAAATTTAAATATTTTGACATTAAAAATATGAATAATGATATTTAGACAAATTTTTATGACTAAAATTTAAAATGAATTTATAATAGTTATTGATAATGGTGTAAGCACTATATAAACCCACGTGATTAATAATTGAAGTAATTTTATCTTAAAATTCTGTTTCAAAATTTAGCCATAAGAATTATTAGTCTTAAAATGTAAATGACTAGGCAATTGATTGAATGACATTTTTAATGTTACAAAGTTAAATTATGTCTAACAATAAATTATTTTTAAATAATTATTCTATATGATTTTTATGTATTATTAAATAAATAATTATACATATAACATTACAGATCTTAATAAAACAAAAATAATCCATCATTAAAAGAAAGGTCTTTTTAATTTTTTTTTATCTTGATTGCATAATAAGAGGTAATAATTTTTCATTTCTTATTTTATTTTACTTTTAATAATAAAAATAATTATTAAATTATTTAAATCATTGACAATTGAAAATCAATTATTTTTCTTAAGTAATTAACAATGTGTGGGTTGACTGATCTCAGCTGGCGGCCTCGGTGGCAGCTGGCTAGCAGTCTACATTCAATAATCCTCGATACTTATCCACCCTGTCATCGTGCTCTCATTATACGTAGCCCACAAATTCGTACCCGTGCGGACACTCACTTTGTTCTACTTAAAAAGCGAAAATGATGCAGTAATTATAATACAATGTAATTAATATTATAAATTTATAATTTTAATTTATTAATATATAATTAATTTTTATTATATTATATATATTTACTTATTTAATATTATATCATAATTATAAATTTAAATTTTTATATTATATTTTAAATATATTATTGCCAACTTAAAAAAGACTATTTCAACATTCTCATTATGAAAATAGTATAAATAAAATATTAGGTGAGGTAATATTATAAATTTATAGTAATAATATGTTATAATAAATTTATAGTAATAATATGTTATAATATTATTAAATTTTTTATTTACGAGTTTTTGTATAAATTTATTTATTATTTAATAATATTTTATAATCACAATTTTATAATTCTACGATTAATTAATTGTGGGTGTATAATTACCATTCTCGACTTCTAGTCACGAAAAAACAACTGCGTTGATCGATTACCGGCACACAAACGGATAATGAAACATCACACCCAATTTCAATGGATTAAAGATTAATTATAGGATATTCAAAAGCAATAATACTCACTCTCCATTCCCTATACAAATGTTGGCATGACATGATCAGCAACACTTCTCGATTTTCCAAGGAAATATATTAAACTGAACCCATAACACTAAAACTACAAAAATTACGTAATAGAGATATTGGATAGAGAAATAAGAGAGATTGTGAAAGGCAATTTTCAGAGAGATACGATCCGATCATCGGAATATTCCATCAAAATCACAGCCAGAGAGCTCCGGCTTCTTTGAGAAGAGGCACGAGGGTGCCATTAATATGGGACCCCATGACACGGTCCATGGAACCAATCAGCTTCCCTCCAACAAACACCACGGGAACTGCCTGCGAACTTCCCATCAGCCTCATCAACGCCCTCTCAATCTCCTTCCCCACCGGGTGCTGGTCCAGCTCGTACACTGTCGGGCTCACCCCCATCCCGCAGAACAGCCTCTTCACCGCATGGCACATGCAGCAGCTGCTGATACTGAATATAACCACGGCGCTCTCCGATGCCAGTTTCGCCACCCTCTCCAGTGGGTCTCCCATGCTCCTCCCAGACAACATATAATATCCACCATGATAATGCATCTTTCTGATGTATTTTCGAAGGTATTTGAGATGTAACGCAGAAAATGCTGTGTTTGGATGTGTTTGGTGGTGGGGGGGTTTTATACGGGTGGAGGGGTGGGGCTATAATGGTAGTAATGAGGATTTGTCTTTTGTTGTCGCAGCGCGTGCGTCGAGGATATGGTGGTTTTCTCTCTTTAAAAGGATTGATGTCTCTGTACTACGACGACAAGAACATATACTCTTACAGTGTATCATCGGTTAGGCGTAAGTCGGCGATGGGGGATTTGTCGATGGGAGGAAATTAAATGCGTTGATAAATAAGGAATAAGCGCCTAGCAAGCCCTTGAACTTGTTTTGTTTTCTAATATTTGTTCTCAAACTTGTTTTTGGATCACTTAAGTTCATGGTACTCAATGTCATAGCGTGTTAGGTCTGTGATATAAGTTTAATACCAGGTCTGTTATATTAAGCATTTATAACAATTTGTAATATTATAAATTAAGGCCATGTTTGGTAGCGGGACAAGTTATCAAATCACTTTCTCAAGATTTTTACTACTCCATTGCTCTTAGAATTTTTTTTCGAGGTTAAATTAATTAACCAAATTGGGACCATACTTTAGTCTACTAAACTGAAAAATTGTGCTTTCTGCTAAAAAATTAGAGAGAAAAAAGTTTTTGCAAAATTAAGGTGACTAAATTCAAACATAAAAGAATTCATAACCAACTCACAAGTTATCATATCACTAAACTCTCTCAGATATTTCCTTTAGGATGTGAGACTACCAAACAAACAAAACAGTTGGACTAGAACAGCATCTCTCGGGGCTGAGTAACTAAGAATAGGATTTGCTGGATTATTAGTTTTGACCTTATGAATTGATCAAATTTTATGGTACAAGGGCTTTCATTGACTAAAAAACAAGCTTGAGAGCTAAACTGAGAAAATGGGAAACGGCTATCATTAGAAGTTATTCCTTTAATTAATGCATGGAGAACATGCTTTCTTTTACGGCAGCAGGGAGGGTTTCTTGTATGGGCAGGCGGCTGGTTTCGTCTTTGTTGTCGGGGCCTGAGATTATAAGATTTTTGGTCGTATGTGACGTGACCACCACTGCGCATGTTTAACTTAACCCTTTTTGTTTACGTTATTTGTTTTGGTCAAACACAAAACATAAGAATTAAATATGTTTTTGGCCATTAAGTAAAAATATATATTGTTCATGCGTCAGAAAAAAAAAAAAAAACACTACTGTTTCATCTGAGCCCATCACGCTGAGGCCTAATGGCTACGCTGGTTTGTTGAGCCAGTGAAGACATCTCTAGTCTGGAATTCTAATTCTAGCATTCTCATTATCTCAAAAATAATATTTTTATAATATCATATGATACTGTATATTTATTGTTATAATTTTTATTATATATTTAGTTTTTTATGTTTTATAATCTAACTATGATATTCTAAACATTTCCTCATGATATATTATAATTATAAATTAATAATTATATATGACATTATAAGGATATTATTAACAAATTTATCTAATTAAAAAAAAAAAAGTGTTCATGCAAACTTTAATTTGTGTTGCGTAATATCGATTCTGTTTCACTGTGAAGAATTAATAGACATCATTAATGGATTCCAGCCAGCATCTTCGGCTCATATACATCAATGACTTTGGGATAATAATCTCCAAACATTTAAGAAAGACCGTATATGGAAGAAAATAACTGACGAAGAAAAAGAGCCATAAATGAAGAGATTTGATGAAGGTGGAGGTCAAGGGGACCATTTTTCTAGTATAAGGCTTTATATTCGTTCAGTTTCGGTTAGTTCTGTCAAAATTTTGGATTAAATTGATTCAATTTTGGGGACAAATTCCAACGTTCCGATTCAATTTGGTTTGGTTTGTTCGGTTTGCTTTTCTTATTTGATCTATTTTTCATTGGTTTTGTGGTTCAATAACAATAGGTCTATTGCACCAGGACTTCCAGTTCAAAACTTCAAATAGCAGCCGGACCTGGCTTAGAAAAAGAATAATGAATAATATGTACGTACATGTATTTAGAGTTTGCGTATTGAGACAAGATCCACAAATTTAGGAATTAATTTCTTGATTTTCTATTCCACTCTTCCCTTCTATGCATTTGCTTGATTGAGTTCTAATTTTTTTTTTTTTTTTTTTGGGTAGGATAGTTATATAAGAAGAGATAGTTTTCCTTTTCTTTTTTTTTTTTTAAATGAGAAGAGATAGTTTTCTTCTTTAAAAAAAAAAGAAGAAATGATTAGTATATTTTTTGGTTTAATATATTCACTGATTCAATCATTAAAATTTATAATTTTTTAAAAAATATATTATTTAATATATTGAATAGGAGGGTTTTTGAATTAATGTTCTTTTTACATTTCTCCTTATTTAACTCAAAATTCAAACTTAAATTTGCAAATTGTAGTTTCAACTTTCAAGTTCTTAAGCAATGGAGTCATTGGGCTGATTAAGTGGTAATTATTCACATGATTGATGCTGTTAATTTGTGATTTGATTCTTTTTTAACTTGGAAGGTTTCCTCTTTCACACACCATACCCTGCTTGCAGACCAGGGGTTCGAATCCTTATAGTGTAAAATTTCCTCATCCTTGAATTTTCCTATGTTAAAGAAAATAGCAAAAACTTACTTTTAATCCCTCACTTATTAAAATTGAAGAAAATAACCATCTTTTTGTGACATTTTGTTAATTATGTTAGTTAATCATTAATTTTATTAGCTGATTGTTAGTTAACTGTTTTAACTAACTATTAGTTAGCTGTTAACTGATAAAAATTTTCTTTTAACTAACAGAATTAACAAAACTAACTTCAAAATATTTCAATCATTTTGTTAATTGATTATTAATTAACTGTTAGTTAACAAAAACTTACTTTCAGTTAACAAAGTTAATAGTCAATATAAAATGATGGTTATTTTCTTCGATTTTAATAAGTGAAAAGTTAAAATCTATAAATCTAATAAGGTGAGAGGTTAAAAATATTATAATATAAAGTAAATGATTAAAACTTTTAAATTTAATAAGGTAAAAAGTTAAAAATAATTTTTTACCTAAAGAAAACATTAGCTGTCCGGTCGGTTCGGTACATCCGAATCTAGTACGTACCCTTTTTTTTTTTTTTTTTGACAGTCAGATATCTCATGTCCGCTCTTGGGTACTTCAAGATTAATTTTCTTTGGGATATTCTTAAGATATATTCCTATATTAAGAGGGTAACTTAAAAAATTAATTTTTTAAAATATTAATTTCAAGATTTAAATGATCTAATTACTTATTTTAAACAATGAGAGAGTGAATATAAAATTAAATTGAGATGAATAAAATGAGTAAAAGAATTAGAAAGATACATAAAAGATATCATATTGAATTTAAAAAACATGTTAATTATGTTTAATGAGCCTTTACTTATATTGCATTCTAACATTTTCCATTGCTGTAGAATTTTATGTACATTTCTTCACTCCACTCATACTTCGACAACGTTTGTAAGTATTTTTACCATACAGGTAACAGGATTGAGTAATACGGTAGAATTGCAGGCGAATACAGCGCGATATTATAAATTCTAGATGTACGTAGGTACAGTAGGAAGAAAATAGTTCAATAATAGAAAATTAATTAAGAGGAGAGTTGCATTAAATATGCATGTTGTTCACCTAAAGCAGAGACAGGGCAAGTAAAGGCGTGGCCTGCAGCACAGAGCTGCTCCGGCGGCTGAACATCGGCCATCGGGGGCCCTTTTTTGTTTTTATCTGGGTCGGGTAGATCCGACCACGAACTAACTCTTTTGGCTGCCGACTGCCGTGTCATCTTCTGCTTCATTATCTTTTGTTTCTTTTCGGCATGCATTTACTGTTGACCTTGACGCATGCTCATCAGTATCACGGTGTTCTCTCTTTTTTCTTTCCTTCATGTAAAATTATTATTTAGGCGACAGAACATCATTGGTCAGCTCATCCAAAGGGATTAATAATATGACAGATTTCGAATTAAAACTAATTGATGTGTTACTGGAGGAATAAAAGACACGCTAGTCATAATAATCATCTATTAGCTTAAGCGAAAGCAACTTGATTTTTATTGAGTAATATTTTAAGTTTAAGTATTATAAATAAAAAGATAAGTGTTAAAGAGAATTTTTTTTTATAAAATCTGATTCAATTTGATTTTAAATTGTTAATTTTAATATAACTTTTAAACATTGAAATCTTAATGCTAAAAAAAAAACATGGTGTTTATTTTATTAAATAGAATTTATTAAGAATATTTTGGTATTTTTATAATATTTACACTTTTTTTTTTCACAGCTCAAATTAAAAAAAAAAAAAAAAACCATTTCAGTTAGATAATAGATAATTGGATCAACAAGCCCAGCCACGATAAAATATTTGAACAAGAAATTGAAATCAGAAAGGACGCTAATAGGTGCACTCCCTAGACTAGCACCTTCCACATCACATCACTTATTAAATTAATATTTTACGATTTTAAATTATTCTAAAATAACTTAAATCACTTGTCAAATATAAAATACTCTTTTATTTTCTTTTTCAAACATATTGATCACGGAAACTTGGGTGTTCGGTTCCAGTAGCATCAGATCACGTATAAGTGTATTTTTCTTACTTAAAGTAACAATTTGAATCTGACTCCTTACAAATTTGTTAAAAAAAAAAGTATTAATCACAGTAATTATTAAACAAGAAAGCAGTGCTAAGAGCACTCGCTCCAGCAGTTGCTTTTTACCACTCCCATCCATTTTGCCACATCACCTATGAATTTAAGACATAAACTAAGTCGACAATGGTAAGTGAGTTACTGAAGGATAATTATTAAATAAGTAATAAAAAATGTGAACATTTGTGCCATCTTCATGTTGATCTTCTTCTCGAATTTATCTTCTTCCATATTTATCTTTTTTTCATGTTCATCTTCTTCTCTAGATTATCTTCTTTTTCGGTTTATATAAATTTTTCAACAACAATGAAAATTTCTCTTGTTATCCTAGATTTTTTTTAGGAGCCAAATATATTTTACCAAGGAAATTTTCTTTCTACCGCTAATTTTCTTAGCAATCAAACAATACACTTTATTATCAAATTTGTAAAAAATTGTAACAAAAATTTATAAAAATTCATTATCTTCCTTTTTTCTCTCTCCTCCGTCATCCTTCTCCAAGTTTAAGAACCTAGATTTGGGTTCTCCTTGAGAACCCATAAGTTCTCTAGGAAAACCTAGATTTAGATTCTCAGGGAAAACCCACGGTTCCCTAGGAGAAACTAGATTTGGATTCTCCTTCAACATATCAAGGAGGGGGAAAGAGAAGGAAGAAGAGGGGAGGAGATGGAAAGAAGAAGAAAAAGAAAGAAGGAGGGAAAAGAAAGAAGAATGTTAAAAATCAAAGAACCAATGCTATGTGAAGAGGAGGGTTGCCCAAATCTACACAGTAAAGAACTCGCAAGTGGAGATGTGAGAGGAGATGGGTAGAGAAATGGTGACGGAGAAAGAGAGAAAACAAGGAAAATGGATGGAATCTAAGTAAATTTTAACTTCAAGAATTACTTTCAATAGGCTTGATATGGGCAAGCAAGGAATAAGCCTTTAATGGAAAAATATTGTATTTTAACTTTTTGAACTACAAGTGTGTAAGATGCGATGTTGGTTTGGGGGTAAGTGTATCATTTCCCAATGAGAAGGACAAAGGAAACTCCATGTTTATTTTCCTCAGCATAGTCGTAGACCATGATTAATCTTATGTCATTTTTTTTTTCTCAATTCGATCTAGGAAATGTGATTAAAACAAGTTTTAAGCAATACAAAGTGATGACAGAGGACTAATTTAATTAATTAGCATTATATTTCCTATTCTTCAGCTATTTGACTTCTTTTCTTGATTTACCCAAGAACAAGAAGAAAGGGAACCTGTAATAAAAGGGGGAAAATGTAGGGATGAAAGTGTTATAATTAGAAAATAGAAATTGTGAACAGGTGGAAAGGTGATTTTAGTAGAAGCAAATTAAGGAGATTGAGAAAGGACGACTAAAAGGGGGAGTCGGCAGCTATGGCGGAGAAAATTACTTTTGTTTTGTTTTTTTGAATTTTAATTGTAAGTCTGAACATATCAAAAACAAAACTTTAATTGCATGTTTGAATTGAGAGAAATAGAAGAGATAGAAAATTTTATCTTTTCATTTCCTTCTCTTCTCTTTATTTTATTTAGATAAATTAATAAATTGAGAGAAAAAATAAAAGAAAATTTTCTCATCTCTTCCTTTCTAATTTTTTTAATAACCAAATAGAAAAATATTTTCCCCTGCCATCTTGTTCCTTCTATTTTTTTTCAACCTAAAGATATAGTAAGAGAAAAAAAACATAGATAAGAATATAAATTTTATTATTTTTTATTTAAGAATTTTTTTTAATTTTTAAATAAGGTGATAAATTTTTAATTTTTTCAAAATAAA
>BPVZ01000006.1:2571382-2582925 GCA_020521535.1 Rubroshorea leprosula
TGTTTGGTTTGATTTTGAGGAGATGGGTTGTTTTTCTTGTTTCGATTCGAGGGAGGAGGAGACGCTGAATCCTGAGAAGGAAAATGATGATCGAAAGCAAGGCCAATCCTTGGCCTCCTCTAATATCTCCAGATTATCTTCTGGTTAGTATGTTTTTCTTTATTTGCCAATCTATTTGATTAACCTCCTTTTTTTCATTTTGAGTTTATTATTTGTTGATCTGATCTGGGTCCTTCTGATTCATCATTGTTTGTAATGAACTTCATAATGATGTAATAGAACTATTATTAAATTCTGGCTCCTTTTTGTAGTGTAATATTACATGATTTATTTTGATAGAGTTTTGCAACGTGAAATTTTCTTTTGTGGTGTTATAATACATTTGTAGAAGGTAATGGGATCTCATATGAATTTCATTGCTTGGGTGGATCGGATTATTAAGTTGGGAGGTTGAGAAATTGTAATTTAAATGAATTTCTGATTATAGATGTTAGTAATTTGTGCTGTTGATTTGTTGTTGTGCCATTCTAATTTGTAAAATATATTCTCATTAAGTTCAACAGCCAGAGTCCATCATCTGCTTTCAAGTTGTATGGTGAATTTCATTCAAATTAAGTTTGATGAAGTTTATTTTCACCATCATTCGAGTTTTCCTTCAATCATACTAGTTAAAGTGTACTTAGCAATGACTTGTTTTAATGAAATTGGCAGGAGGGGAGAAACTTAGATCAAAAAGCAATGTGGGGTCTAAGAAGGAATTGCCAGCTCCCAGGGATGCACCTGGACCTGGTGTCCAAATTGCTGCTCAAACTTTTACTTTCCGCGAGCTTGCTGCAGCAACAAAGAATTTTAGACCTGAGTGTTTCATAGGTGAAGGGGGATTTGGACGTGTGTACAAAGGACGGCTTGAGAGCACTGGACAGGTAAATTCAATCATCTTTATTTCTTTGTTCCTCAAAATATCCAAACCATTAAACGTGAATGGAAGAATTAAGCTATGAATCATACCATGATTAATGAGGAATGACTTTTAGGCCTTCTCTTTTTTGTTGAACCATGTTTACAATCTTTTCTCAATAAGAATGTGGAACCCATCAACTGAGCCTAATGTACAAAGATGTAGTGGTTGAGAGAAAAATGAATGCTCAGAATATATTCAGATAAATGAATTTCTCAAATTGTGTACTATACATCCAGAGCATAAGAAGTAATGTTTCAAAGTAACTAGTATCAAAATTTCTTAGTGTTCTAGATTGTAAAACTATCAGCAACTGACATTTGTTTGGACTCATTATCTAAAACCTATAATTTTGAATAACAATGCCTTTTGCTAGCTGACCACCTCCCATTCAAAACCCTAAATTTCATAGAATTTTATACAATACAAGATTGAAGCAATAGAATTGTTGGATTTGGGTGTATCTATTATTTTTTCAGTCATAATATTTTGTCAACTGAAACAATGTTTACTGAAACTTAATTTCATTAATTGCTTACCCTAACTGTGGCTGTTTCTGCTACATGACTTCATTGATCCTCCAGTATTAGAGAGTGTTGTTATTTTCTTGGACCCTAGGTAATGAAATGTGATTTTTCTGTTAAAACTTTTCATGTGCTTTTGTGACACGTAGCAGATGTTGGTACATCTTTGCTTGAATTTTTTGCTACATGCATAACCATTACTCCAACATCAGTAAACTATGATCTTTGAAAGAGAAGAAACATGAAAGTGGGTGATTGTGGCTATAATGTAATCTTCCTTTGGTCTACTCATTCTATCTCTCTCAAAATCATGGCACTTCACACAGTACCATGCTTGTTCATGTAAACTTGAAAGATCTTAGGTCTTTCACCTTAAATTACATAAATTGAAGGTTGTATTGCTTTGTCAGCACTCAGCTTCTTATTAGAAGCAGAAATCAAGTATAATAGTTTACAATAACTCATATCATACTTTCTTAGTTTCACTGAACTGTTTTTGACTTTTCTTTGTTTTGTAGCTCTTCCTGTTTTGCCAGAAAAGCTTGTTCTTTCATTCTTTTGATATGTATTTTGCCTTTGCAGGTTGTCGCTGTCAAACAATTGGACAGAAATGGTCTCCAAGGTAACAGGGAATTCCTTGTGGAGGTTCTCATGCTTAGCCTTCTTCATCATCCTAACTTGGTGAACCTGATTGGTTATTGTGCTGATGGGGATCAGCGGCTTCTTGTCTATGAATTTATGCCTTTGGGATCATTAGAAGACCACCTTCATGGTAAGTATTGATTGCACCATATCATTTGTGCCAGCAGACTAAGGTCTTAGCCAAGTTATTTGCTTACATGAATTTTAACACTTACTAAAGTATGGATGGTTGGCATTGAAGCTTTTCTTCTTCTTCTTCCTCGGAAATCATACTATTGGCCCTTTGGGATTGTATATGCTAGAACCCACTTTGACATGTAGGAAAGGACATTAGGGTGCTAAATGATTTTGGTTGAAGATATTTATCTCTCTAATCAATTGATAGCATGAATTTTGGTAAATTGCCAATTGGGTGAGATGAGATCCACTCTAATCAAGTAATTAAGGTATCAATCAGAATTAGATAAGGACTTTATTTTACTCTCTCTCATTTGTCTCTTTATGTGGTAGATGAATAATTATTCTGTCTCTAAAAGGCATTTTTTATGATGTCTATAGATGACTTTGGAATGCATGTTTTTATTTTATTTATCTTTTGTACTTTGCACTTTTCTTTGTCTAATTGTTTTGTTATTTACTTTAAACCTTTAAAATTTTGATCTGGTCTTGACAAGTGATTCAAGTACTTCCTTAAGAACATATGATGTGAATTGTAGGTAATGTTTAGTTATTTAAGCGTTTTATAAATGCTCATGTTCTGCCCTTAGCTCCGCATTCGTGCAGTTCATTTGTGTGTCAGGAAGTTTAAGTCCCTGCCCTTTACATCTTTTTTTGAGCTATTGGATGGCTGATGATAACAACCTGATTGAAGCTGTTATATCATTCTGGTATTTTCATAAATAGTAACTGATGTAGTTTAGTATCCAATTATACATCCATAATCAAGTTACAAGTGCTAAATCTGGTTAATCTGTTTATTATTATTATTTTTTTGGCATTCTCATTCTCTAATTTCTTTCTTGTTGACTAGATGACTTAAGATGAGTTCTTGTTAAGTGTTTAACTGCATGCTGATTAGATAATATCCTTCTTTGTTTAAGACAGTGTGCTGTTGTTTTGTTATATGCTGGAAAAGCTAATATTAATTTCTGCTTGTGATAGTGGATAGATCTTGGATATATATTTTCTGGCTTGGGCCTCCTTGCAGTAGTTCATATAAATTGCCAAGTCAATACAAGTCCAGATTGCCCAGTTTTCTTTTCTATAACACAAGATTCTTAGCATGATCCGTCGTGTATGACCTCCATGTTTCCATATGCTTTTTGTAGTCCTGAAGCTTCTAACTTCTAATTCTTTGATGCACTAACATACTTACCAATGTAGCGATGTAACATGTTCTTATTGAATAATTTCTGGTTTTAGTCAGATGTAGATAGTCAGATGTAGATGAGTGCATATGAGCCTTTGCAGTTTCATATCACTAAACAGATTTTAGCTAGTAGATGGTTCTTAAATTAAAAATTAACTCTGCTGAATAGTGAAAATAATTCCTAACTTAACAATTCATCTAATCTTTATGCAGATCTTCCTCCTGATAAGGAACCACTAGATTGGAACACCAGAATGAAGATAGCAGCAGGTGCAGCTAAAGGTTTGGAGTACCTACATGATAAAGCCAACCCTCCTGTTATTTACAGGGACTTTAAGTCATCCAACATCTTACTGGATGAAGGATTTCACCCAAAACTATCTGATTTCGGACTTGCAAAACTTGGTCCTGTTGGAGACAAGTCACACGTTTCAACCAGGGTTATGGGTACATATGGCTATTGTGCTCCTGAGTATGCCATGACAGGACAATTAACGGTAAAATCTGATGTCTACAGTTTTGGGGTAGTCTTCTTGGAGCTCATCACTGGACGTCAAGCCATTGACAGCACACGACCTCAGGGGGAGCAGAATCTTGTCACGTGGGTAATGAACTTGAAATGTCTCTACATGCCTGTGTGCAATTTATTTACCTGACGTGTGTTGTGTGTGGAAACCAGAGGCTATGTTTGTGTACTAATTGAGTGTTAGTTTGGTTTCTTTATGTACAGGCACGTCCATTATTCAATGACCGCCGGAAATTTTCAAGATTGGCAGATCCTCGACTACAGGGACGCTATCCAATGCGAGGCCTCTACCAAGCTTTAGCTGTGGCATCCATGTGCATCCAAGAACAGGCTGCTACTCGTCCATTAATTGGGGATGTAGTCACTGCTCTCTCTTATTTGGCAAACCATGCATATGATCCTAGTACAGCAGGGCACGGCCACAGGGGTTCTGGAGAAAAAGAAGAGAAACGAGTTAGAGACGACAGAGTTGCTAGGATATTAAGGAACGAGGAAGGGGGAGGATCTGGCCAAAAGTGGGACTTGGAAGGATTTGAGAAGGAAGACTCTCCAAGAGAAACTGCCAGGCTGATGAACCGGGATTTTGATAGAGAACGTGCTGTAGCTGAGGCAAAGATGTGGGGGGAAAATTGGCGAGAGAAAAGACGACAAAGTACACAAGGCAGTTCTGATGGTTCCAACGGATAGTATTTCCTGGTGAAAATGGTGGGCACCATCTCTCACCAAAGAAACATTCCTAGCTCATTTCTGATCTGGTTCACCAAAATCAGCTATCGATGGTGCTCATTGTAAGAAACTTGATGCTGACATGTTTGTAACACATTTTGGATACTTCTCTTTATCCTTGTTTTACCTCATTAAATCACATATAGCATGACAATGAAGGGTACCATGGAGAGTGTACATTATGAACTAGAACAAGAAGAGCAAGATCAAACGAGATGTATTTATAAAATTTTGGAACACATCAATGATCCAGGCCAATGTTATTCTTCTTGCTCATGTAGGGTTCTTATCCTGGAACGATTACGTTGCCTGCAGCATGTTGTACTCTTCTTGAAGCATTCCACAACCAATTGAGGTTAACTTAAACACAATTCATCTCCTGCCTAACTGATTAGAACCAGTTTCTTTTTTTATTCATGATTTGCTTTACCACAACTGGTTCTGGTAGGGGCTTCAACTTTTTCTTGATTTTCGTTTTATGCTTTTCTCCCCTTTTATATCAATGCCTGCCCACATCTTTGACTGTTATTTTACTTCTTCAGGAACCATGTCTATGACACCAGAATATTAGGGACCCATCTAAAGGGTAAAAATTAACATTTAGTTCCTTACCTTACAAAATTGAAGATTTTAGCCCATCACCTTATAACATGACAGTTTTAACCCTTTATCTTACAAAGTTAGTATATTCAGTTCCTTATTTTACAAAGTTGGTAAGTTTTAACTCTTTACCTTATATTATGATATTTTTAACCTATCACTGATACGAACTAAAGAAAATAACCCTCACCTAATATCAGGTTATAACATTATGTTAGTTTTGTTAGTTGACTGTTAACATCTGTTAGCATTCAGTTAATGAAACTAATAAATAAAATTGAATTTAAATTTTATATTTTTTTATAACGGAATGCTAACGGATGTTAACAGTCAGCTAACAGTCAACTAACAAAATTAATAGTCAGCTAATAAAACTGACAGTCAGCTAATAGAGCTAATAGAACTAATAGAACATTAAAACTTGATGTTAAATAAGGGTCATTTTCTTCAATTCGTATAGATAAAGGGTTAAAAGTATTACAATATAAGATGAGGGGCTAAAACATACCAATTTTGTAAGGTGGGATTAAAACCTACTAACTTTGTAAAGTGAATTTAAAATCTACCAATTTTGTAAAGTAAAAGATTAAAAATATTATATTATAAGGTTATGAGCTAAAACCTATCAATTTTGTAAGGTGAAGGGCTAAATATTGATTTTAGCCCATCTAAAGTGGGTTGTGATATATACATCCATCTTCAAAGGAATTGACAATACAAACAAAAGTAGTTTAGTTTTTTCAAAAACTGAGGTAAACCATTCTTGTATCTCCAAATAATAATACATACCAAATATTGATATAACAACATGAGGCCTAAACATAGTGAATGCAATTTATATTTAGTAGCCCAATATTTTTCTGTGTAATAATAGACACGTAGAGAGGGAGGTTTAGTAAAGATAGAAAAATAAGGAGCCAGAAACAAGAAAGGGCAAAATCACGATTAATAAGCTAATATCAAACTGGGCATTCTTTCTGGTTTCCTGAAGCGTCTATTCTTTCCTCCTTTTTATCTGTCTCTGTTTTTTCTCTCTCTTCTGCATCTTCTTCCTTTGCATCACCTCCATTAACAAACCCTTCTATATCCACCATAGAAGTTTCACTGGGGACTATTTTGCTGATCATCGCGACGTTCTTTGTGTTTTCTGGAAGCTTCTTCTCCGCATCTGCAACCTTCTTGTGTCTGTACACTGCATACAGAATCATCTGAAGCATCCCCAAGATGAAGCCTCCAACATTAGGAAGCTGAACAATAGAGTTGAGTATGAAAATCATCAATATATGTAGCAGAATACCAATTGAAATTAGAAGATTTTCTCCACAAATTATTATTATTAACTTACAGCAACGCAGAAATCTTTCTTGAACATTCCATAGCCAAACCAAAAAATCGCACTTAATGTTAGGAAGAATGATAGATTGAACGGCATGAATTCCACACTCTTCGTTTTAATAACTCGTACCTGAAACAATTAACAAAGAATTAAAGTCTCTATAAACACATCTAGTAACGATTAAATATTAATTTATCGTTAATCAGTCTATGGAGCGCGAAAGCAGGCCCATGGTATGATTGGTATCACTATGATGCAACATGTAAGAGTGTAACAATAAAAACAAAAATTGGGTTGCGATTAAAGAGGTGACTTGTGATGGATGAAAATGAAGTTTTAACAATTTCCCACTACTTTTTCATATTGAACACTCACCATAACGCTCAAGGGCGCAGC
Organism: Rubroshorea leprosula; assembly: GCA_020521535.1. Lineage (NCBI taxonomy): Eukaryota > Viridiplantae > Streptophyta > Magnoliopsida > Malvales > Dipterocarpaceae > Rubroshorea > Rubroshorea leprosula. Next base: position 2,578,460 of record BPVZ01000006.1, read on the forward strand.
AAAGACACTGACAGAAATGGCAACACATATCCATCCAAGAACAGAGATTCTAGCTGGAGCTGATCTGATGGCAAGTTGTGTGACGATAAGAACTAAAGAGAATAGGCCCACGTTCATGAAAGCGAAGAGTCTCATCGAGGAAATCTGTGTCCAAAAAATCGAAACTCATGTAGATTAGAACCATGATTGAGTGATGTTATTATTATTATTATTATTATTATGTAGTTCATCATCTTAAGTACCAAAAAAAATTATTGTACCACGTACCTTGCTTTGCCGTGAGGCGTAAGAAAAGAACATGGTGAGGTATATTGTTTCTACTACACATCCAAAAGAGTTAATGGTGATGAGAAGCAGAGCACTAGACATCCCGTTGAGCAAAGCGTAGTAGAGCCAGAGCATGCAGCTGAATAATGCTACTTGGTAAGGCAAGGAATGGAAGCTCTCCGTCGATTTTTTCTTGAAAATTCGATAAAATGTTGGCCTGAAGAAATTCAGAAAATAAAGATCGTAATTAAAGATTGCGTGAAGAAAAGGAAATTATAGCATTGGAGAAATTAATGAATTAGTACTTACCCTGGAGACAGGAATACAAGGACTGAGATGATGTTCCCTGTCATGTGATTTGCAAATAAATTTTTTAGTTAGAAATTATGAAAAAAAAAAAAATTTTAGTGTCATTTAATGTTCATTGAAAATTTTTCTTTACAAAAGGAAATACTAGCAATTTCTATCATGCATGAATTATATGCTATCTATATATTTTTAATCTTGGTTGCAAGAGAGGCGAGGTTGGAGGAAGGGGATTGGAACTCCCAAACTAGCAGTAAAATTTAGGGGACATAGGTTTTATTTGGTTTGATTGTTAAGAATAACTAATAGCAGTAAAATCAGTAAACCAAACGCAACCTTAAGTAACTATTGCCACTCGAGCTACTGCAAGTGCGTATGCTATGGTTAGGAAGGCGAGTCATTCATCCTATATGTTCCAAAATAATTAATATGGCTATGTTCCTTTTCCAGTTAAAAAAAATCTATTAATTACCCGGAGAGAACTGAAATTACACTAATGCATATGTTTCAAGAGGAAGAAAATAAACACCGATCCAAAAAAAAAAAAAGAGGAAGAAAATAAACGAGGTGAAAATGAAACCAAAAATTGGGATGAACTACTCCAAAAGAAAGAAAATTAATTAGTCATGAAAAAGAAAAATCAAGGGAGAGAAGGACTAAAATGAATCACGGTCTCATAAAAGAAAGGTTGTGTCCAGCTTTGGAGCTCTTAGCAGAACCCAAAAGGATTTGAAACATAATTAAAGGATCAAGAGTTAGGGGACGGTGAAAAAGAGTGTTTTATTTCAACCATATGAATGATAAAAATCGTTTGAAGGGATGAAAAAGGGTGCCTATTAATTAATTTCTATTGTTTGCAAAGCGTAGACAGCTAAAGTAAGGAGCTGTATATAGAAGATGACTCTCGAGAATAATAAGAAATATTGGTACTTAGCATTTACCTAAGATGCCAAATGCAAACGCCAACTGCTCGTTGATCATTGCAGCCATGTTTGTGCAATGGAATGATAATAGTTTGGGGGTTATGAAAGTACAAAGAAGGATAAGTGCTTTTTCTTCCTCTCTCTCAGCTACTCACTCATGAATTGTGGTGAGGAGAAGGGTTTTGAGGGGGCTTTATATACACACTTTGTGTGGACATATATGGTTTGTCGACGTAATCAAGAAAAAGAGTGTGCATGTTGGCCAAAAAAAGAAAAGAAAAAGGAAAAAAAGAAAGGATTAGTAGACTTAATTTTCTTTATTCAATTGAGGAATTTTTTATGGCTAAAAAGCAAGGACCATGGGTAGGTGTTGTTTCTCATTACATTATTGGTGTAACCAACAAAGATTGGATGGTGAAGGGGTGAAGCAATTTTGAAATAAATAGGGTATATAGCACACTGAAGAAATACTGAAAAGGACTAGAGTTAACAATGGATGAATAATATATGCAATTGCAACAGTGAATATGAGGATTCAGTTCGCACAGAGCAGTGATTTCCAATGAATTTGTGTTTAGTTGCCAACTTTTACTTAATCGTCATTGTTACATAACGCTGCTATATGAATTAAAGTAAAAAAATAAAAATAAAAATTAAGATGTTTTGCTATTTAAAATATATTTAGTCTTTTTATAAAAGTTATTCAAATATTATTAATAAATCTTTCTTACATGTTAATCTTATTATTATTATTGATATTTTGATTATGTTGACCTGGATATGCACACATCATTTTCCATAGAGAAATGGGCAAGAAGGTAACTGCCAGGGGCGCCATGTGTTACCCCTGCCCAGCAAAGAGCTTATGTGAGTCGGTGCTTGACCGGATGTTATATACTCAATGCTGTGTTGTGACAGGAGCATCACATGAAAATGTTTTGGAATAGATAAATTTATTAAAAATTTATTATTTTTTAATTTAAAATTAAAAATAAATAAATTTAAAAATATAACTATACATATAGGATATAAGAATTAACTATATTTATATTATATTTTAATAATTAAATTATGACTAAAAATTAAAAAATATATTGAATTGAATTTATATTAATTATTTTCCTTTGAAAATATACACGTGGGAAGATTTTATTTTTTATATGGATGCGTACCCCTTTACTCTTTTAAATATAAACTAGTTTATTGCTGATTAAAAAAAATTTTCAAAACGTTTTAATTTTTCACAGGCTAATTTAGTATCCTTTTATACTTCCTTAAATGCTAGTTTTCACCTTGGGATGGGAATTCACCTTGGGATTTAGTAGAGAAATGGTTAAAGGGTTTGTATGGTTGGCAGTAGTAGTTAATTTTTAGTTAAATTACAGGGTAAGTACTAGATTTTAGTTCTTAATATTTATCATAAATATTAAATATTATTCTAATTTTTTATTTGGACAAAAAATATCTTAATTTTTTTTTAAATTGTTAATTTTATTCTTATTGTTAGCCACTTTCATTAAATTGTTAATGAAAATCCTACTTAGAGTTTTGAAAGCCACCAAAACATTAAATAGTTAAAAAAAAAAAAATTGCTAGACCATTTTTTTTTCTAACACCAAATCTATATTTAATTTTTAACACAATTAATTCGTATATTTGCATTTTCCTCGTGCCTAATCAAGAGCTTTGTCGCCTACCTTTTAGTGGGAACACCGCCTCAAGTTAGATAATTGATTCCCTGTTGATCCCCTTCCCCATCCCCATAGTATGGTAGGTATATTTGTAAAACTGTTCCAAAAAAAAAAATCATATATCTACACTTTTTTTTTTTTTGGAAAAACTTCAAATATCATATTTCATATTTTTTGCCTTAAATTTAATGCAAATCCCCTCCTTCAATCCTAAATACCTTTGATATAACTTGATAATTTAACAATCTAATGAATTTTATAACCCAAATAAGTTTTAATTACAATTTGTTTGTCATCTAAATTATTACTTCTTTTATCTCAGAATAATAGATAATTTTTAATTTAAAATTTGTCACAGAATAATAGTCAATTTTTCATATTTTAAGAGAAATAAATATTTTTTCATATTTTAACTTATAACTATCTTTTAATTTTAATTATCTATTATATCATAAAAAATTATTTATTTTTATTTTTTAAGGATAAAATAGGTAAAAATAGAAATTATCCCCGAATCCTTAAGTCCAAGATAAAAATAAAAAATGTCTATTATTCAGAAATAGAAGAAGTACTTAAAAAATATACTAAAAATATAAAATAAAAATTCACGTTAAATTATAGGATTTCAACCTATAAGATATATATAAACCCTAATTTGGAAAGAAAAAAAAATCCAAACATTAAGAAAAAGAAAAGAGTTAAGGGGTATAAAGAATTCAAATTTTAATAAAAAAATTTAAGGCAATGAAAATTAAAAGAAAATTTCTATAAAAATTTGTATTAGACCTACCAAAATTTCAATTAAGATGTTCATTATGAACTCAACAGAAGAAACTAAGGATAGGATTAAATTTAGTAATTCTGAAAAGATTGAAGACTATTTTTGGTCTAAATAAAAGGATGAGATTAATATTTAGTATTTATCGTAAAAGTTGAGGATTAAATTCGGTATTTACTCTAAATTATAAAAACAAATTAAAATTGAGAATCCATTGCCTATTTTCAAAAAAATAAAATAAAAATAAAATTGAGAAACTTTCTTGAAAAGTTTGAAATAACTAAGGGAAGAAGTAAATATTCCTTATTCATCCCATATATTAATAGAAACTTAATAACATTAAGGTTTAGTTATTCTTAGACTATTAAGAAAAATTTTTAAATTTACTTTGTTTTCATAATTTGATTAAAATAATCACTACTACTAACTAAATATGACCTAAAAGTTTAAGGACTAGAAAGAATAATTGATAAACAAATCAATGTGGCGCAAGATTTTTTT
>BPVZ01000006.1:2583025-2600099 GCA_020521535.1 Rubroshorea leprosula
ATTTTTTAATAATTTAGGTTTTTAAAATTTTTTAATTATTAAAGTATTATAAATTATGATGTAATTAAATTATATGGAATTAAGTTTTAATGGGTAATTTTGTAATTATATTAAATATTAGGTGTTCTCCGTAAAAGCCTCATTTAAAAGCCACAGCCAGAAAACTGTAAAATGAGGTTTTTGACTTTATATATAAAATTACTATAGACCTGCTGTGGTTTTTTGTAGTTTTTTAAAAAAGCAATTTGAAAAAAAATTACCAAATAAACATATATCTAAAAGTGCTATGTGGCTACTAAAAAAGCTCTCAATCACAATCCCGAACTGTAGACCTGCTGTGGCTTTCTATAGTTTTTAAAAAAAGCAATTTGAAAAAAAATTACCAAATACATATATATCTAAAAGTGCTATGAGGCTACTGAAAAAGCTCTCAACCGCAATCCCCAGCACATATATAAAATTACTGTAGATCTATAGTGACTTATTGTAGTTTTTAAAAAAAGCAATTTGAAAAAAAATTACCAAATACACATATATTTAAAAGTGCTACGTCGCTATTGAAAAAACTCTCAACCACAATCCCTAACGCACCCTAAGTCTCATCTAAAATTTATGCAAGACTGTTTAATATCTTTAAAGAGATGTTTGTTTACGTTTATACGGACACCCTCATTGCAGCCCCAATATTGAATTTCGCACGTTTTTTTTTTATTAATTTTTCAATAGTTGATAATCATATTAGGTCTCAACTAATCCGAAATTAACTCGGATTGGACCGGATCCCATTAAAAGAGAAGCTCTTCCAACATTTATTTCTCCATTAACAAGACTTAAACTAGAGACCTCACTTAAAGAAAATCAAGATATTTCCACTTAGACCAACAAGAATTTGTATTTCCCACGTTTTTGTTGTTTGTTTGTCATGACATTAGCTGTTTTATGTTCCCATCCCACGCACAAAAGATAGTGTTAATGTGATTAATTAATGAGTATAAATGTCATGTCCCCCTACAACTAATAAGTAATAACACAAGTTTATAATTTTGAGAGCAAGTGGAGTTTGACTTAAATAAAGAGTTGCGAATTAAGAATTATATGTGTCAGGGTTAGCTATGTGTAGTGTTTGAGGTTAGTTAAGTTTATAAATTTATAACTATTGAAAATCAAAACTAAAAATTAAAAATTTATTTAAAATAGATTTTAATACTAATAACAAAGAATATAAAATTATTTAATAGTATGAAATTTTTTTTTCTAGTAATTATGATGATATTTTGCAAAAACACAAGAAAGTAAACAATTTTTTTGTTTAGAGTTATAAAATTTATATATGGTTTTCGATTATGTGCCTTAAAATACAAGTTAAGGGTATAATAAATATATATTTTTATAATTAATTTTTATTAAAAGTGTAAATGTTGACTTTAGTTTAATAAATTAACCAATTAAAATAATCTATGTGTTAGTAATGTTAAAATATATGTCAATTTTTATAATTTTTTATGTGAATTAATAATAAAAAAATATATTTATTATATTCTTAGGACACAGATTAGACAAACCCATTTATATAAGCCAAAATTAAAAAAAAAAAAAAAACCATAACCGTACTAAATGAAGTCTAAGTTAGTGCACTTCAATTGTTTGATAAAAAAGATCTTTTGTAGTTTAGACCGTATTATATTATAACAATAATAACTTAATTAAGAAGGATCTTTTGATATTAGAAAAGGACATTTCTATTTAATAATTAGTGTTTTAAAGTCCACTATGGTCTTAATTGCGAAACACCAAATTCTTGTTAGATTGTGTAAAATTGTTTTTTTTGGACAAAATGCCTAAATCCACTCACAAAATTTTTAATTTAGATAAATCATTCTAAATTAGAAAAATACCCAAATCCATCTTCAAAGTATAGTGGCAAGGACGGATTTACCTTCGAACAAAAAATGGAGACAAATCCATCCATAAAGTTTTCGACTTAAACAAATTATTTCAAATTTAACGTGTGACATTATCTAACATCAACAATCCATTAATTCGTTAACAGATTACTGACATCAGATAATGCCAAATTAACAGATTACTGACATCAGATAATGCCAAATTAACAGATTATTGATATCAGATGATTTTACATGTTAAATTTATGGTAATATTAAAAATTTTATGGATGAATTTGTTCTTGTTTTTTATTCGAGGGTGAATCTGTCCCAGTCACTATACTTTGGGGATGAATTTGGGTATTTTACCTTCTAAATTTAATGTATGAAGCCATTTGAGGTAAGTAATCCATTAACAATGGCATTTGACGTAAGTAATCCATTAACACTGGATTTATTAGCAATGCAATAAACTAATGAATTGTTGATGTTAAATGACATCACACCTTAATTAATTTGAAGTGATTTGTCTAAATTTAAAATTTTATGCATAAATTTATCTTTATTTTTTTATTCAAATGTGAGTTCATCCCTAATACCTAACTTTAAAGGTAAATTTAGGCATTATATCATTGTTTTTTTTTTTTTTTATCACGTTTTGATTGTGTAATTTTGTTCATTTTGCAAAGGTTTCGTATGGAGGAGGCAGATCCTGCTGTCGGCAATAAAAGGAAAAGTGTTTACAGTTATTCAATTCAAGGAAAAAGAGCAGGACAAAATCAATGGCATAAATATAAATAATAAATGTTGTTATTATTATTCAGCCTTTATTGGCATTATATATGGTTGGATTTTGTTTGGGAATGCAAGGCGGAGAGCAGATGGCATGACAGATACGCAAAGGATGCCCTTAAATAAAGGTTAAGAGCGCCTTTGAGCCGTAAATTCCATTAAAAGCAGTGGTTTGCTATCTTTCTTGTCTTTCTGCCAATAGGTGGATTTAATGTCCAATTAAAAATCTCCTATATTATAGTATAAAAAGTTTGTTTAATCAATTTAACTTCAGTTAAAATTTTTTTTGTTTAATATGTATTTTAAGAATATAAATTAAATATATAATAAATATATATTTTTTGTAATTAATTTATATAAAAATTTTTATAAATTAATATTTATTTAAATATTATTAATACGTGAATAATTTTAATTAATTAATTTAAAATCAATATTTATTTTTTTATATAAATTGATTATAAAAGATCTATTAATTATATTTATTAACTTGTACTACAATGGCACATGTTAAAAAAATTCTTAAAATTTGAAGAGTGGTGAGCCTAATTAAAATGACTCACAGTCTAAATTATGTGCTTTTCTAATAAGTTGGAATTAGAGTAGATAGTTTACGTATGTGCGAGGGAATGTTAATTAAAACTTTCTTGTGTTTCATCTAGAAGGTCCCCATTGGTCCGGTGAGAATATAAAGGCGATGCTGGTGGCATGGTTGAGTTTTAGGGTGTAAATTTTTTTTTTTTTTTGGGGTATTTTGATCAAAATGTTTTTGGAAGAACTTTCATGCATTTCAAAATTAGTTTATTTTTAAATAATTTTAAGAACACAACCTCACATTGATATATTACAATAAAAAAATTAATTTCTTGACGAACTAGCTCTAAAATTTAAAATCAAATCTATTCTACAGAATAATATTATTTACTGATAAATCTAATTTTCAATTTAGAAGTTGTTAAATTTAGAATTAGAAGGGAGCTGACTAGTCTATTTGTTTATCATTATTTACTTTATTTCAATCATACTACCATGGATTAGAAGAAGTTAAGCATAGTGCTTTTCAGGGTTGGTTTGGATGAACTATTCAACTTTGTTTGATAATTGATAATTGATAATTGATAATCGAAAACTAATAATTAATAATTATTGTTGTTTATAATTAGTATTTTGTTCAATCTTATCATAACCAATGTTTTGGGGAGTCAAGGGATGACATGATGTTTATGCTTATCTTGTGTCCTATCCTAAGTGAACCACATGAATTATATCCCACATTTCCGGGGAGATTAAGTGGAATTATATTTAATTTTCCATTTTTTACTTCCAGCAAATTGTTCCTCATACTTCATCTTCCCCTCCTCGATCCTCTTTTTTCTCTCTCTCCCCCACAATTGCCTCTCCTTGCCAGAGTACATCGGTCTCTTGGTTACTCCATTCGAAGTCTATCACATGTCACTATCACCAATTCCCAGAGCATTCAATGTTCTTTTGTTTCCTTTCACTCTCACCTCTCGTCTTCCTCTCCTTTCTCCACAATTTTTTCAAAAATTCGATACAGCATTTAGAACAGTGAGTAGATTGATTGTGCAAGGTTGTTATCAAGATTTTAGGAATATTGTTAAGGGTATACTGGTACAAAAACAGAAAATAAAAATAAAAAATTAATGTTTAACTGACATAGCTAATCTTGGTAACGGTTCATTTTGTGACTTTTCATATTCCTGATGATTGTTAGTTGATTCACATCCGTTGACACAAAAACATACTCAAACACTATTAAATAATTGTTTAATAGTCAACAGTTATTAACTACCTCCTAACGCTGAAACAAACTCTCTCAAAATTATAGGTAAAACCTTACTTTTAACTTTTTACCTTAATAAATTTGTAAGTTTTAATCATTCACTTATATAAATTGAAAAAAATAATTCTTATTTAATGTTAGATTATAACATTTTATTAATTATATTAGCTGATTGTTAACTCTATTAGCTGACTGTTAGTATCTCGTTAACGGAACTAACAAATAAAATTAAATTTAAATTTCATGTTTTCTATAATGAAATGCTAACAATTAGCTAATAAAAATAATAATCAGCTAACAGAACTAACAATCAACTAACAGGACATTAAATAAAAGTTATTTTCTTTAATTTTTATCGATGAGGGGTTAAAACCTATAAATTTATTAAGATAAAGAGCTAAAATTAGATTTATGCCAAAATTATATATGATGTGTACGCAGCTTATTGCACAAGTATTTAAGTTCAAGTGTTTAATTGAATTTTGAGGTTATCCATAAAAAAATTCAATTTTAGGCCTAGGTAAATGAAATTAATTCTTACGGTTTAAATAGCTATTTACACACAGTTAATAGAATTAATAGTTAATTAACAAAATTAACAGTTAGCAAACCAATTTTGCAATTCAAGAGTTTGGCCTCTTTTAATTTTTCACGCTAAAATATAACAGAGGTAAGTGACAATTTTGAATTTGTGAATTTCTTTTCAAGCTCAAATTATGAGAATAAATTCCTATGCTATATTTACTTTAATCCAAATTCGAAATTATGATATATATTCCTAACCTGAATTTCATTATGATAAATATACATTTTTCAACTTCACAAAAGAGAATTCTTCAATACAAGCATATCACTTTTGTTAGGGGGTCAATCAGAGAGTGCATGCGTGAAAGAGTACAAACAGATGTCTATCAGTATCTCTTCATCTACATGTGAGTTCTCCCGTGAGAGTAACTACGGACTGCCGGCTGAAGACATCACAAGTCTTTAGTCTCCAAAGATGAAGGGTGGGCCGAAAAATTTGCAATCGAAAATTTTTTTTGAAAACTAACAAAACTATAATCGACGGATAGGGTTTGACTAAGTTTTGGGTTTGTTTAGATAAAAACCAAATCAATTTTAGACGGTTTGAGTTTTGGTTGAAAAGTCTAAAAATTTAAAAAGTGATGATTAAAGTATGTATAACATAAAAATTCGACTCAAAAACTTCTTATATAAATTTTTAATGGTTTCGAAATTTTTTTCAAAAATTTTCTAGCCACTTTTCATTAAATTATTTATTTGTTTGGGTAATTCTTAGTTTTTTAGTAATTAAAATTAATAAAATAATAATTAAAAATTTTAAAAAATCATTAAAAATATAGAAATAACTTTTAAAAATGCAACCAAACCAATAAAACTTGTTCTATTCAATTTAGTTATTGGTTGTAAAAATTTAATAATCAAAAATTTAGTTTCAGTTGTACCCACCCCTATCGAAGATTATCCTAATCACCCATATCACCATGGGCTCTCATACTACTTATTAAAGAGTCAACTGAACCAACTAAGGAGTTCACAAGTGGTAAAGAAAATGTACTTATATAAAAAGATATCCTTTGGAACTCAAAAGGTATACCTATTAGGTTTGTGAATCTTCACATATATATTCTACTTTTACTCTATATTTCTTTCCGATTTGGTATCTTTACACATCTCCTAGCTCCTTCACAGCCTTTACTCCGAGTCTCCAACAACTAAACCGTGTAAGATTTTATTTATTCTTTTATCAATTTTTAGAACAGCAAAAATAAAATACGTTAATAAGCATAACAGAACGGCCCTAAAAAACAATGGGACCTAGATGCCCTAGGGAACAGACCCTACCTTTCCTAGAAAAGAAATAAAAATACAAAAACTTAGGCCTAGCTCTTTTTTCTTATAAGTTCAACCATGGGAGAAAATATAGAATTAATAATATGTCTAATTGAATTAAATAAAGTTTAAAGTCAAAAATTAAAAAGAAATTGAAATTAGTACAAAATGTACGGGCAATGCACGGATAATGTCTGTTTTTGAACTTTTATCTTTAAAATTTTACCCAAAATGTTTGTTTTCAATCTTCATAGAAAAATATAAACTCGTATAATTGCTTAATTATTGACATCTCGATAGCACAACTAACAAGTGCTGAGTACGTCAAACAAGTACATCAAATATTAGGCAGAAAATGTAATTTTAAGTGATTAATAAGTGTTGGGATAAGACATTACTAACAACTTAAAAGTTCAAACCTTTAACACCTCCTCTTGATCCATCTCAAAAGTTGTTAAACTAGTGTAAGGCTTGAGTTACTTCACTCTCCATCTCAAGTGGGCGTTGATTGAATTCTTGATCTGATCCATAATTAAATTTCTTTTGACAGCAGCTATATATGACTTTGACACTTCTGAGAGTCATGACTCAAGAATGATTTAAATTCGACGTTCCGAATGCCACTATCATTATCGTTAGCTAGTAATGAAATTGATGGCGTCTTTTCTTCCGCATGAAAGATTCAAAAGGAGAAAAGCCTATATTGCCATGAAATCTAGTACTCATCTTTATAATATATATGGATGTAGGCTCGACGGTGGGTAGATGGGCGCCACGCATTGGCTAATGTGATAAGAATTATTTGGGATTGATACTCAGAAAAGATATTGATTACATGAGATTGAGGGCTGGGGGAAATTTGGTGCAAGATAGAGGAAACCTGAGTTTGTGGCTGGTTATATGCCCCCTTTTGGCGGGTTCAGTAGCATCCAGCCAGTTCAGCACATTCATTATTGGGATGGAGATAGACGGTGACAAGCAATTAGATATGTCATTATTGAGTGAATTGTGGGGTAAATTAAGAAAATGACCTAAAAGCGGAGGGTACGGAGAAGTAGTTTATTTCTTGGTTTCTTCTTCTCTTTTTTTTTTTTTTACCAATGGGAGAAGGATAGGCATAAAAATTATTGAATTTATATATTATTCATGATTAGATAAACCCAGAGATCATATATTTTTATTAAAATAATATTGTATCATTAATAGAATCATTTGTAATGAAAGAGAGAGAGATAAAGGAGATAAGAAGAACAGATAACTCTTTTCTCAATTTTGGATGCATTTAAGTTCTTACTAGTTGAGATATACAAATTTTTTTCCCATTTTTTTTGCTCAGCAACAGTTAAAATAAATTTTATTAAAGAGATATAAGAATACTTAATTCTTTACATCCTCATTTATACATTACTCCTCCTTAAGGGACTAGATAAGTGAAAAAACTATATTTGAAGACCTAAATCTCCACCACTTTGGGCAGCTGCAAAGAAAGATGGCCATGATAGTGTGCCCTTACCATTGTCACCATATCAATTATCTAACCAGAGTAAACTTAAATCATATACTTATATAGGTGCGCCCCTCATAGCTAATAAGCTTCTTCAGACTGTATATTGAAGGTGAGGCAAAGGATAAACTCTTGGACTAATAATTAAGTTTTGTCTTATGGTGCCAATAAAAAATGGTTTTCATCTTATGCTGGAAGAGTCCAATTGGTTAGTTTAGTATTGTCTTCTTCATGTGTCTATTGGTGTAATATCTTTCTGTTCTGAAAAAGGTCTTGAAGCCAATTGATGAAAAGGTTAATTATTACTGAAAACTTTATATGGATTGGGTTCCGAAAGTAGGACGGGATTGCCACTAATCGCCCGGAAGCAAATGTGCTTACCTAGATCAGAATGTGGCTTAGGGATGGCTCGGGCAGATAAGACAGTGGAACAAATCAGCACTCTGTGGGTATCTATGATCTTTGTGCTCAAATAAGAATACATTATGGGTTTAGTAGTCTAAAAATCTGGTGGTTGTAGGGCGTGCAGCATGAGGGGTCTATTGTTAGCCTAAAAATCTCTTTTGCCCCTAAGCAAACATGTCAGATAAAATTAGGTTAAATGTGTAAATTGCTCCCACAATTATTGCATTGAAGCAAATTACTTTTTAAAAAAATGTTGATGCAATTTGTCACCTAAAATGTTTAGGTTAAACCCCCATTTTGGTCCTTCAATTATTGTACAAACCTCAGATTTAGTCCCTCAACTTAAAAAATCCTTGATTTGGTCCTTACTATTTACCATTTTGACCTCAACTTGATCATTCTATTAAATTTTTGTTGATGTAGCATGTTAACTAACGGCAGAGGCATGTCTTTTCAATAAATAAAATACGTGGAATTTATAATGTGGCAAAATAAATGACCTAGCAAAAAAATTATCTAAATAATCTCTAAACATAATAAAATGACCATATTACCTTTATCTTCAACCTCCAAATCCTTTCATTTTCTTTCTTCCTTCCCCAACACTAGATTTGGGTTCTCTTTCATCTTCATTTCCTTTGCCCTCTACAAACCCTTATACTTTTCTCAACGATTTGAAATCCCCAAGGTAGAGCAAGGAAATAGAGCCAAGAACTTCGAACCCAATAGCCGCTAGGTTGGATTGAACCCAATAGGCGTTACTGGGTTCCTTTGAACTCATCACGCCTGGGTTCGAAAGCTTTGCTAAGTTCGAACCCAATAATTGTTGCGTTCGGAAAAACCCTGCAGCTTTTCTCCTCTTTTCCTCTTAAATCTAAAACCTTGAAACAAACTTTGTTTCCTGGGTCTTGTTTGGTGAGAGAGAAAACATGATGGTTGATGAAGAAGATTTGGGTTTGAGTCTTAACTTAAGTTTTCCTCAGATTCACCATTCTTTGCAACTGAATCTTTCATCATCTTTTTCCCCTTGGGCTAACCCTTCAAAAACCTGCATGGAACGACACCATTCATTGTTTCAATATGTTCTTTAATCACCTTTCGAATCTAGGTTTTGTGCATGTCCCCTTTTTGCATAGATTTTCCCTTTGTTTTCTCAAGAAACAAACAAAGCTTTAAAAAGTTTTATTTTTTATGTTTTTATTTTTTGGGTATTAATTTAGTACTTTCTTCACTCCCTTGAAGAAGCTTTTAATAATCATTTTCACTGCCCTTACTTAAAAGAGCCATATTCCAACGGATTGTGGTAGATTTTGAAATTTGATTTGCGATGGTCTTGGATCTATTAGGTGCGCAAGCAATGGGCGACGAACAATTAGATCTGGAAGAGAAAAAGGTGAGAAAAATCAATGGAAAGAAGATGTATTGATTTGGTGAGGAAAATCAAAGGTTTATAGTAGCAAAAAGGAAAAGAAGAGGGAGAAGAAAGGGAAAAAGGAAAAAAAAAAAAAAAGAAAGGAAGAAAAAAAAAAGACAAGGAAAATTTTTGAAGTTTTTTCTTGCCATATCATTATTTTTGCCATCCTATACACTCTTTGTGTTAAAATATTTTACATGTCACCTTTCTCATGTCAAATAACGGAACACGTAGGCAAACTTTTAATAGAAGGACCAAGTTGAGGTTAAAATGGCAAATAATAGGGACCAACTCAACGATTTTTTGAGTTGAGGGACTAAATCAAGGGTTGGTATAATAGTTGAGGAACCAAAATGGGGGTTTAACCAAATTTTTATTTTCAAGAAATTAGTCCAAATTTAATTATTGCTGTTAAATTATGTTAAATTATTGCTCTTGAAGTGTAACGAAAAGTTTATAATAAATATTAAATTTATGATGATTTCTTAAAAATAAAAATTTAGAGTGATAAATTATGTTAACAACTTTTTTAGGTGACAATTTAATTTGCTTTTCTCACGTAATTGTTCCTATATGTAATAATGAAGATTTTGTAAGGGATTTTGATATTTACACACATCAAAACCATAACAAATAAATGGTAAAAATGACATTTTTAATTCTTATTTTTTGTAATATAATTTTCAACCCATAATTTTTTTTATTTTCATACTTTTTAAAGATAAAAAGTTTCCTCAACTTTTTCAATACATGACCCACTTAACTATTTTTCATGTTAACTTCTCATATATTATTTATTATCAAATAAAATTAATAATTTAACAAAATTTTAATAAAACTTAATTAAAAAACTCATCGACTCTCTATATAATAATATTTAATTTTTCACACAAAACTTTTTTAGTTACTTTTTCAATAAAATCGACATTTTTAACCAAACAGACACTCTAGGTTTGTGTGCTAGAATAAAGTTGAAAGGAAATAGCTTATTGGTTGTTTCAATACCACACGACTGCTCGTCGTGCTGGAGAAAATTAATGCAACCGAGAGGACTAGGACTGCATGAGCGCAATCATAATGTTGATTAATTGGTGATGGCCACCAAGTTTCTCTTTTCTATGATTGTTGGGTGGGCACTAGAAGTTTGTGGGAAAGGATAAAGAATGAGGTTGATAGTGGTATTTGGGGGGTCATAAGGCTGTGATTAGTGACTGGAGGTCTGAATCCAGCTGGAGTATTTCCTCTAATTTTTAAAAGGGTTTCCCTATGCTAGCAAATAAAATAACAGTTGTTTGGAGGGAATGACTCTGGCACTCTGCATCTTGGT
This sequence comes from Rubroshorea leprosula, assembly GCA_020521535.1. Taxonomy (NCBI): domain Eukaryota; kingdom Viridiplantae; phylum Streptophyta; class Magnoliopsida; order Malvales; family Dipterocarpaceae; genus Rubroshorea; species Rubroshorea leprosula. The sequence goes on from BPVZ01000006.1 coordinate 2,594,009, forward strand.
GTCCGATCAAGGGTGGAAAATTCTCAATAAATAGTGGCTACCAAATGTTGAGAGCAAATGAAAGGAGAATGACATGGTTCAAATAGTCAGCTTCACTTGTCGTTATAGATTACTCTTTTCATCTTATAATAATAGTCGTTTTTTCACTCAAAATTTGTTATAAATTAATTGTTATTTTTTATATTTTAAGGGAGAGAAAAAATTTTTCTTGCTTTAACCATATTATCAACCGATTAAGTTAATTATACCTCCTATCCAAAGAAGTTTCACTTTATTTTTACCTCTTTCTTAAGAGTAATGTTAATAGAAACATTATTATTTCCAAACTCTTTTTTTGACAGGGAGAAATGGTTAGATTAGTATTAGTATTTGTTATTTTGTAGAAAGGTCGAACCTTAAAATTGGGTGCATTCCATTTACTGTCTAATGGGCAGCGTGACAACCATTAGACCACATGGGAGATTGCATTATTTCCAAACTCTTAATCAAAAGAAAAAGTCAGAAAATGAGTATTGTTGTAGGGGTATGGAGTATTTCTTATGGAAGGAGAGGAACAATAGATTTCCTGAGCATTTGTTTTCACTATATAAATGTTCATTAATTTATCTTTCAAAATGAGTTTGTAAAAGAAGTTTTGAAATTTTGCAGCCTGGGTATGCCCAGTGAAGTTGACGGTACCTTTATCTGGGGAGTTTTGAGCTATAAAAGAATTTGCTATATTCTTCTTAAAAAATAATAATTAGGGAGAATGATAAAGAAAGGTGTATACATACTTCTCAATATACAATAAAATTATTACTAACGACTTGTTAGTCTGAATAATAATAATAAAAAATTTAGTTGTTTCTAGTAAAATCTTAAATTCAATTAAAACTTGTAAATAAAAAAATAAACATTAGAAGAATTTTTTTTTTTTATGGGTCTAACCTAACTCGACTCTATATTAATTAAGATTTAATATAACTTTTAATTAATGAAAGATTTAATAAAAAATAGTATATAATAAAATTAATTCAATCAACCATAATGAGAAAATCATCTACCTAACGAAGCTTTTGTAATGACTATACAAAAAAAGTGTCAAACTTTAGCCTGTTCGGTACAATGTGACTATACATAAAGAGTTTCATACGTGCCAAATTCTAGGTCGGAAAAGGAGAAGGCAGTCATCATCTTGGATATTGAAATACAGAAAATTGGAACCCAGCACTATAGACTGATGATTTTAGCCATAAACCCCCAAATTCGTTTCTCAAATAGAATAGTAGGATAGATTCTTTCTTTTTTAAAAAATAAGGATAAATTATTTTTTAAAATTATTAATTAAGATAAATCACTTATTATTTAACGTATAATATCATCACAAGTTAAAAATCTGTTTGTTATCTAAGTATTTTTTTCATGGAAAACTAATGTGTAATGATATTACATGTTAAATAATAAATAATTTATCTTAATTAATAATTTGAAGGAACAATTTATCTTTATATTTTTTTAGAAGTAGATTTATTCTCACCTCCTATTTGAAGGGTGAATTTGAGATTTTGTCAATTTTTTAAGTACCAACCAACACAAATATTTCATTGAAAATGGAGGGTAAGGTATACTCCAATCTATTTCAAGAAATTAATTACAACGTCAAAGCATTAAATGAGCAAAACATAAAAGATTTTTTTTTATTATTATTTGGAGGGCTGCAATGTCTTTGAGTCAAGTAGGCTGTACATACTTTTGATACAAATACTTTTGTAATGTTCATTAAAGTGGCACTTTATATTGATTTGATACATTTGAAAAAATTAAAATATCCTTAAATAGTAGATACCAACCCCAATACTTGAATAATGAATTTGACTCACAAATTCTATTGGGGTATGCAAATTAATTTGAGCCTTTTTATTTCTATTTGAGTGCAAACAATAACAATAAATCATGTCTACCACCTTTAAAAGCTTATTTGGTAGAGAGGAGAAAAGAAGAGAAGAGATTATTTCAACCAATTAAATTAATTTTTTGACTTAACAAAATAATTTGATTGGTTAAAATAACTTTGTTTCCCAATTATCAAACTAAACAATCTCTAAAAGTAATGTTTGCCCATTACTAGTAGAGAAGGCCATTTCTAAGTACTTGTATGATTAGTTTGCCTAAAAATTCCTATCCCCATGTTATATCAAAAAACTCCTATGTTTAAGTTTAGCAAGAAGAACCTCTTACGCCCATTATAGATGCAAAGGGAACAAAAATAAGATATCGGTTGAGCCGAACAACTCAATCTTTTGAACTTACTCCGAAATTTAAAACCTTGATTACCACTAAAGAAGGGTTTCATAGCCTACTCTCTCTCCCATTAAAAAAAAAAAAAAGAAGGGGGAAACGTGTCCCTTTAAATTTAGGTTAAATGTTATTTTTAAGCGTTTGAACTTTTTTTTTCGACAAAGAAATATTCTCATTAAGAAAGTACAAGATGTATTTTAAACCTTTACATTGTCTACAGACTCTTCAACATTCTCATATTTCAAAGTCGACCAAAAAGCAGCAATACTCTCTTTGAACTTTTAATTTTAAACGCTTTTAGTTTTAAAATTATTTTTTACACTTATTTTGTCCTTAAAATGCATTTTCTTAAGTGTTTCTTTCATTAATTAGTATGTTAAGTCCATTTATATATTATACATATTTTTAATTTTTAAATTTATAATATATATGTATTTTTAATCTATAAACCATAAGTTTAGGAATTAAAAACATATGTACATACATAGATTTAACAAATTAACTACCGGAAAGATTAAAAAAATATATTTTTTATAATTTAGGACAAAAAAAGTGCCAAAAATGATTTAGGACTAAAAATTGTTTATAATTAAATATTAAGGGACTTGAAAAATCACCCTAAATTTATTTTCAAACAGCTGGGTACATTTTGTTCACTGAGAAAATGTTCCCTCACGGTGGAAAGAAGTCCTCATCCACCAGTTGGCGCCATCCACCAGCCAGATTGTTAAAGATCCATACATTTGAAAATTTGAGATATTTATAACTAATTGTTTAAGAAAATTTAAGTCCTCATCCACCAGTTGGCTCTATCCACCGGCCAGATTGTTAAAGATCCATACAATTGAAAATTTAAGATTTTTATAACTAATTGTTTAAGAAAATCTAAGTCCTCATCCACCAGTTGGCTCCATCCACCTACCAGATTGTTAGGATTGATACATTTGAAATTTTAAGACATTTTTAAATATCATAATTAACTATTTAAAAAAATTATAAATCAACTAATTATTTTTAAAAAAATTATAAATTAATAAAATTATAATTAAATTAGTGACTTTAACAAAAAAAATTATTATGGTCATTATAACCTCAACTATAAAGCTAACCTCAAGACTCCAATACCGAGTTTGTCGACTCCAGTGGGAATCCTTAATCTCCTACCTGTTGGTGAAAGTGAAAGTTTACATGTAGGTTTTAATTAAAACAAGATTTATATATAATTTTTTTAAAATTAATTGACAATATATGGTCTTTCTAGTATTTAAATTATAAATTTTTTGATTATATCTTAGAAGCCCCTTGCATAGGCCTTATATGAATTTTAGGTCTTATTAAGTGGACTAACAATAAATTTATTAGAAATAGAATCTCATCTCTAATATATAGTAAATGAAATTAATGTAGCATATAAGATTCAATGTAAGACTTGTATTTAACTCTTTTTCTTTTTTATCTTGATGCACAATAAAGATCAATTTTTTTTCATTCCTTATCTCTTACCTCACTCTACTTATATGTCATGTAATACAAAATCAAACTTTTTACTTTTAGTATAAGGAGATTATCAATAAATTATTTAGGTCATTAACAGCATTTGTATAAAACTTAAAATTAATTAATAATAAGTAAAATAATTATCCTCATGCTTAAATTATGTGTTTCATTTTTATATCTTAAATATAAGATTTTTTCACTCAACACTTGTATCACTTAAAGAGACCAGATCCAGCATCCAAGAGGAAGCCTAAAATTCATACCCTTTAACCACTCCAAAGAAAGTCTTCTAATTTGCGCAACCAAAGTATAAGAATCTCTAATACCAATCCTTCAAAAATCGGGGAGTTTCTCATTTCCCGCAAACACCACAAGGTAGCGGCAACAAACCACCCTGTATCTTACAATCAATTCTTGACCAAATAACGGCACTTGTAAGAAAAATGCTCCTCAATAGATGAAGCAACGCACATTGGAACTCCCCACCAAGCAAACACCGAAGACCAAAGAAACAGCCCACGAACACCATACAATGAATCAAAACTTGGGAACATTCTTCAAAATAGTCTCCACAACAGGGTCAATTCAACTTGTTGATAACAGTCATGTGATTCACAATTTAAAATTTATAAATAAAGGACGTAGAACAATGTACACTTTAACATCGCATTTTATTTATTTATATGTCAATTAATTAAAAAAATAAATATTGTTGAATTACAGTAAATAGTATTAGTTGCCCAAAAAAATAAAAACAAAAATGAAAATTAACAATGTTACTAAACCAGTCCTTTACTTATTGGTACTAATCAGAATTAAGACTTCATTTGACAATATTTCTAGATATTTTAACTTTTATTTTTTATTCTTTTACTATTCTAAAAAGTATTTAAAATATTAATCAAAATAAATATTAATTAAACATATTTATATATTTTTATAATACTAAAAAACTAAAAAATCAATAATTCTAGTTACAGGTCAGCACTCAAACTAAGCCTTAGTCAGGAAAAAATCTAATAACTTTCATACTCTTTTTGTCTTACAATAATACTCTTTTAACCTATTTTTTCACATACTAAGTATTTAAAAATAATTTATATTTTAAAATTTATTATCCTTAGGAAAAAATAAGAATACAGAAAATATTCTCATATTAAGATTGCTAATTAAAGTTAGATGATAATTAACCCTATCAAACAAAAGTTAAGTATACCTAAAAAAATTAATTTAGACCAATTTGCAAATAATAAAATGACTATTATTATGGGTCAGGGTGATTACCTTTTGGAGTTAAAAAAAGGGTTAAAACTAAAAAGTTTTAGGAAATTAAGTGATGTGCATGACCACTTATCTTATAATAATTGACAAGAGGCAGGTCTCTTTATATTAGGTCCCTTTATTAGGATAGCTTTCCATTCTATCAGTGGTTATAAAATTTTTGGTATAAGACAAATGATAAAATTATTATTTTTAAAAGTTTAAATATCCTCAGTAACTAAATTTTTATTTAGTATAGTTGTAGATTTTAATTTTTAATTCTAATTTTTATAAGTTTTATAACTTTAAGCAAACAACTGATATATTTCTTTTGTATTTTTTAACATATTATCATGATTATTAGATAAATAAAAACAAAACTAGTTCTAATACTATTATATTTGTTAATATTTTTTGTTGTTAATTTTTAAAACTTGTTTTAAACAAATTGTTAGTTTGTTATTTTTAATTTTAGTTTTTAATAGTTATAAAATTTTAAAAAACCAAAACTAAAAACTAAATATTACAACCATACTAAATGAAACATTTATAAAAAAAAAAAGAAAATCATTATAGATTTTACGGAAGAGAATAGGATGACAACCAAAGTGGGCCGAGTCCCAAACCCAACTGAAACTACATGTAGATCAAGATCCAGGAGCTTGGTGGGTTTATTCTGGGCTTATATCATCTGTCCATCTGGATCCACTGTGGAGGACATCGATACCTTATTCAGATTTCATAGTATACTTCTTTCGACTAAACTTAACGTAAGTCGGTTCTATGGTGTAGTGGTTAGCACTCTGGACTTTGAATCCAGCGACCTGGGTTCGACTCCCGGTAGGACCTTACTTTTTCATTCTCCCCCAAAAATATTGATTTTGAGTTGCGCCTGTGCCTCACACCGCAACGCGTTATCACTACTTGAAGAGAAGAATTCCTCACATGCGCGGAAATTGGTCTGAAGGGACCGTAATCGTAATTACCATAAAATAGAATTCTTCAACAAATTCCCTAAATATTGATAATGTAACTACAAACATCAGAAAAAAGAAAA
>BPVZ01000006.1:2602621-2613244 GCA_020521535.1 Rubroshorea leprosula
TACATAAAATTATAAAAAAAATCATACAAAAGAATTGTTTTTAAATTATTTCTTTATAAAAATATAATTATTTTAAAACTGGGGAAATAAAATTTTAACCATAAAATAAAATAGAAAAAAGGAAAACCCCCGCAATTTCCTGATTTGGAATTAAAAAAAAAAAAAAAACCTACCCCCAATTGGGAAGATTCCCATCTCATCACCATTCTTCTATCTCTAAACCAAGTCGAAAATTCTTGCTCCGATTGATAACCAACATGAGGAATTCTTCCTCTCCTCCTCCCCTCCCCTCCCCTCCCCTTTAAATACCTCCTCCACCACCATTATCTACCGTCACACACCGCTCCATTTTCCCTCCCATTCTTCGTCTTCTCCGATTCCGATTCTTCGCAATGGCTCTCAAAGCCGTCCATGTCTCCGATGTTCCCCATCTCGATCAAGTCCCGGGGAACGCCGCATTATCCGTTCGTTCCCCACAATTCTCCAAATGTTAGTCAATTTCTTAGAATCATCGTAATCAAATTAATGTGTGTTTCTGGTTTTTTAATTCTTTGACTTTGTATAGGTGTTAATGAGGATGAAAATGAAAAGTGTGGATATAAGTTTCCAAAATTTGTGGTGATTGGACATAGAGGGAGTGGGATGAACATGTTGCAATCGTCGGACGGGAGGATGAAATCGATCAAGGAGAATTCAATCCGCTCCTTCAACAACGCCGCTAGTTTTCCGATCGACTTCATCGAATTTGACGTTCAGGTGAGATTAACTGTTGTCATCCACAAATTCTTTAGTCTTGTTTTTCTCGCATTTTCTTTGCAACCAAACAGAAAATGCGTAAATCCAACGTCCTGTCTTTTGCAATGCAATCACCCATATAGTTTTGTGTTTTCCGTGTTTTCCGTCGGGATCCTCTGTTTTCAAAAAACAAAAAGGAAAAATCATATGCTAAGCCCCTGAACTAATCCTAAATTAATTATTAAGCCCTAAACTTTAATTAACGCATATAAATCTCAAAAGTCCACGAATTTAGCCCTTATTCTTACATTAGATAAGGAATTAAAGACTAAATTACTCAGATGGTGGTTTAAACAGGGCCTGGGACCAGGGATGGCGGCCCGCCTGGTCTGATTGCAGGCCGATGCCTGTTCGACTTGGCGAAGCTGGCTCCGTGGATTAGTTCCGTCGGAAACACGTGTCTTATTGCCCTAAGAAAAATCCAACTCGCAGTTGATTTCCACCGCCATCGCCACCGCCACCTCCCCCTCTTTAAATTCTTTTTTTTCCTTTTTTTTTTCTTTCACTTTTTCAATTAACATGGTATTTAGAGTTTTGCCTTCTAATTTCACATATACTTGTAAATTTGTTTATGTATAGATAGACACTAATTTTAAGGGGATAGAGGTAATCCATTAAAATTGCTTGGACCGAAGTAACGTTGAAGAGATTGGATACTGCATTTCTAACATTTTTTTAACGTTATACAAATTATTCTTTAACCTCATAATTGATTAAACGTGATTAATTGATTGATTTATTAATTTATTTTCTGCAATTCTAGAAATAGTTCAAGAATCTACATTTAAACGGGTACTGATTGGTTTTTCTTGTTTTTTCGTTTCTTTCTTATGCCAAATTCTTGCTTTCATTAAAGATTGGGTGAGCAAGAACCTTTACACTATAAAAAAAAAAAAACCACTATTTCTTGTAGGTGACAAAAGATGACTGCCCAGTCATTTTCCATGACAACTTTATCCTCAGTGGAGACAAGGTTAGCTTTTTTTTTCTTTTTTTTTTTAATCTCAAAATTCCCTTTCTTTTCAAGGCATTTCAGTAGGATCATAATCTGGGTGGTCAGAAATGAATACTGTTTTTTATTTTTTCTTAATGGGTGTGAAATTTTCAGGGTGCCATTGTTGAGAAGAGAGTTGCTGAGATTACACTTGATGAATTTCTTTCATTTGGACCCCAAATGGAGCCTGAAAATGTAATCATCATTATTGCTCCATTTCTCTTTTGGCTTAATTGTGTGGTAAAATGGTATAGTGGGTATTGATTATTTTTGGCTCATTTGATCTTTTGCTGCTGGAATTCAGATGGGGAAGTCACTATTTAGAAAAACAAAAGATGGGAGAATCTTTGAATGGAAGGTTGAGAAGGATGATCCTCTATGTACATTGCAAGAGGCTTTCCAGAAAGTTAATCATTCTGTGGGATTTAACATCGAATTGAAGTTTGATGATCAAATTGTCTACAAGGAGGAGGAACTCACTCATATACTTCAAGTCATTTTGCGGGTAATCTTGATTGTTTCATCAACTTCATGTTAGATAGGAAACTTAATCATTGCATTATCGCATCATAGCTTCTTGCTTTTATGCAATGATAACGACATTCTTTAAAATTCATGATTCAGGTTGTATTTGAGCATGCCAAAGGGAGGCCTATCATCTTCTCAAGCTTTCAACCTGATGCAGCCTTGTTGGTTAGAAAATTGCAGGGCACATACCCTGTACGACCACTCTATTTCTGTCTATTGTCTCTAGATTTTTCATTTGATATTGGTCTAGGATTCTTGCATGATGAACGATAGTAGGATTTCATAATAATGAATTTTGGTTTTGATGTATTGCAGGTATTTTTTCTCACTAATGGGGGATCTGAAATTTACAGCGACGTTAGAAGGAATTCATTGGATGAGGCCATTAACTTGTGCTTGGCTGGTGGCTTGCAAGGGATTGTATCTGAAGTCAGAGCCATTTTTAGAAATCCAGGGGCAGTTGCAAGAATAAAAGAGTCCAAGCTTGCCCTCACAACCTATGGCCAGTTGAAGTAAGCTGTATTTTTCACCTCATGACCTTGTAATTTTCAGCGTTTCAAAACCAATCTACAGAAAATTACATGTGCATTTTTATATATTGCAGTAATGTACCAGAGGTTGTGTACATGCAACATCTAATGGGCGTTGAGGGAGTTATTGTCGACCTAGTTCAGGAGATAACTGAAGCAGTCTCTGATCTAACCGGTCCAACCAAGGAAGGTAAAGAAGAAAAGAACTTCTTTGAAGAGGAAGGGATGGTGGAAGTGAAAACAAGGCCCCAGTTCTCAAAGGATGAACTCTCATTTCTAATGAAACTCATACCGGAATTGATTCAACCTTAATACAACAGAACAACACAGAATACCATTACTAGTTTCTTAAAACATGACTTTTGTTTCTTTAGAACATTCCACTAAGTAGAGAAGCGGCTTCTACAACAGCTGGTGTGAATAGTAGTGTTGGTTTTCTTCCCTGCCTTGACTTTCATACTGATTGATTAATCCCTGCAGCTGTTGCTGTCTAGTTGTAAGTTTGTAACTTGTGTATCCAGCCAACAGAGGTGGATTAGCATTGGGGTTGGCATCTTGTTGTAATCTCTTCGTGTGTTAGCCAATGAAATGAAATTTACACGATCTCTGCAGCTGGTATTTCTGCACAGCTATTGTGATTTTCTTGAGTTAATTCAGTGGCTGGTGGGCTATTTGTTAGGCCTATAGAATTTCAAATGGGCCAAAATGATGCAATTATAGACTTGGTATGGTGTGATTCTCAAACTTATGATGCAATTATTGGCTGAAACAGTCACACTTATCCAAGCTCATCTTCTCCATTTTTAGGCTTTTTGGTAATGGTTCTGGGCTTAGGGCCTGACCATACACCCTTCTTTGAGTCAAAATTTCTGGCCTAAACTCAAAATAGGCTGGTGCTAGCCTAAGCTCAAAGATTTGTTTAACCATTTCAACCCAAAGTAAGGAGTGTTTTAGCAGAAGAGTTCATGGTTTTGCAATCTGCAAAATCAGGACCACCAGATGGGAAGCCCCACTCATGTTTGATAATCAATGTTGTAAAATCAAGTATAATCTAAAATTCAAGTTAGCAGACTTGTACTAAGTTCTTAGTCTATAAAAAGTAATAGTTTAAGGGACATAATCTCCTGATTCCATTAAAACGTGTATTCTAGATTCTCTTATAAAGATACGAAGAATTGATTTCTTGTGAGTTTCTTAATGTGAATGGCCTATTTATAATTAAACCAAAAGACACTTATCATTGGCCGCAAATCTGTGAATTCCGTATTGCTTAACCGTCCAAATGTCCTTTACTAACACGTGCACCTACTTACACTTGAAACAAAAAGAATAAATGCCACTAGAACCAAAAAATAAAGACGTGGCTTTGTTGAAATTGCAGCTTGCTAGCTTCAAAAAATGGTGGGCGGTTGGACGGATGACTTGGGTAAAGCAAACCAACAAACCTTCTATGTGCATTCACATGGCATCATATGTGCGTGTTTGTTCCCATTAGCCCTTAGCCCTCCCTTTTTGAGCGAAGTTTCTTCAACCTGCCAAAGTAATCTACTTTTTTTCCTGCTTTAGATGCTCGAAATTGCATCTTCGTCTACTCGACAAAGAGTACGAATGTGTACGATTCTAAGATATGTACAAGCATTATTTAATCATTTGACAAGTCCACCAATACAACTTAGCACCCCCTGCTTTTCTCTAATGAATATATAGTTAGTTTTGGGATGAGAAAATTTAAATTTGACACTTTCTAAATTCAATTTATGTCAATAAGATATATTTAATTTAAATAGATAAAATTTTATCGTAATGTGTTTATTTTGGAATATAAGAATTCAACTTCATTAAAAATTTTTAAAAGTCAAATTTATTTATTATTTAAGTTGAATTTTTTTTAAATTAACGAAGTACACACAACATTACTCAATTGAATGAAATATTATAATAATACATATAAACATGAATACAAGAAAAAAAAACTTTAATCTCTAAATGTTTAATTTTAATTTAATCCAAATGATATAACTAATTTAGACATGAAAGAACTCAAATTTGAAGTTTCAAAAAATCTAAACTTGGTCATCAATCAATTGGCTTCAAAATGCCGGAGTGCATCCGACAAATACCCTATGGATGGAACCAATATTGTGAGGGGTCTGATTCAAAGTTTACGTATTAAAATTGGAGAAGTTAAGATCTAAGAGACCCATGAAATCTCTCATCTTTCTTCTTCAATCATCTTCAAATACAGCACCACAAATTTCTGTCTTTTTCACTATTACTGCTCAAATCTTCCAATATTTCTCTTGATGTTTACGGCCATATATCAGCCATCTTTTTGGAAAATTATTAGTCATACACTCGTTTCAAGATTCAGACACGAGTAACAAGTTTCACTTTAAATTATTTTGAGGTTCAAACACGGATAATAAGTTTTATTTTAAATAAAAAAAGTGGACTAAAAAGTAATTCAATTATAAATCAACAACTTAAAAGAAATTTCTTGGTTCAACCCTGAAATTTCTTTTATGGATTTTGAATTTCTCCCCCTTCTCTTGTTCTAGAAATTACAACCCATTGAATAGTATTGCTTTGCCCGTTTTATTGTTTACAGAAGATGACTGCTTCAGTCCAGAAACTTTTGAAATTATTTTCCGGGTCCAGAATGGCTCAAACTTCAACCCATGACTTCATTCCCTTGTATTTTTGGGTTTCCCCTATTAAACGTTCTTCTGAAGTTTGATCACAGAAAGAGAAATGGAGCCAGAAAAGATGCCAGAAGAAAAGGAAATGCATTATACATAAATGATTGACATAAAGGAATTAGCACTAATTCCTTCATCATGATAATTAATCTGTTCTCTATTGAATTAATAATATGTTTTAAAGGCATAGTCCCCTGCTTTATTTTAATGCTTGAAGTGTAAAGGCATCCCCTTCTACCTAAAGTAGGATTCAGTCAATATTCTGATAAGACCCCTTCATTCTTTTCACCTATATTTCAAGATTTTGATGCTCTTCGTCCTCACTTCTATCATAAGCTTCTTCTTCTTTTCTTTTCTTTTTTTTTTTTTACTAATGATTTCAATTAAAAGTAAATCATTTATATATGTAAAAATTCACAAGAATTACGTTCTCCTAATATTATTAAAGAATCAAACCTTAGAAGAGAAAAGCTTCTTTTATGTTTCTAGGTATTAAACTGTTAATTTTCTATCTTCTACGAAAGCCCATTTCTCCATATCAACCATGTAAAAAGAAAAGCCAAAGCTTCGATTTTCCTCGTATGTGAACAAGGAAGAGAAGTGTGTGTGTAGTCCAACACAATGGTATTAATAATCAAGATGCTTCTAAGGAGGGCAAACCTTTTTAAGTTGAACCAGATATTAAACAGAAGGCTGAGTCTCTTAAAAAGGAAAAGAAGAGGAGGGGAGGAGGAAAGGGAAACCAGTTCCAAGCTTGGCATCACCAAACTAAATAGGACATTTATTAGAGATCTATCTGAAGGGAAAAGAATTAAGAATCATGCTTTTCAGTCTGAATAAGCTGAAAATTTTGAGCATGAAAAATCTATATTATTTCTTTCTCTCTTTCTTTTATCATTCAGTGACATAATAAACCTTTTATGTTCAAATTAGTTATTTTTACCAGTTCAGACTAAAAGCCATGTTTATATACTAAAAAAGAAAGAACAGAAAGAGGGGGGTTCATAGATTATTAGAAGCACAGGGTTTTTTTTGGCACTGAACTACATTTTTTACTCAAAGCACAATAATTGCAGCCTTCAACGTTCCTCTTTGAATAATTAAAAACCTTGCTCGACACCCACACGCAATCTCCTTTGACCCTCCATTCCCTCATCCCATGGAGAAAAAAAGCAAAGAAGTTTATTTACATTGTGGAATGGGGAAAAAAAATCAGAGAGCCGCAATTTGTCTTACGAAAGCTAAAGGTAAAGCGCAAGTTGGATGTGTGAGGCACTTGCCCGTGGGAATCTTCCTCTTTTTTTTTTTTTTTTTTGAGGGGTGGCTTTGGTTCAAATTTGCCCAAAAAGGGTCTCTTTATTTGTGACAAAGGAGTTTTCCCCTCTCCCTACGGAATCAGGCTCCTTTTATTTGTCAATGTTTGAGGCTCTAATTTAACTATCTCAACTGTCCCACGTTACTCCCCACTCCAAATTTAATTTCCCTCAACCGACCCTTCCATTTTTGGGTTTCTTTAATAATGTCGTTGCCCCTTTTTTTCCTTAATAAAAATGTCCTTTTGATCTAATTTTCCATTTTAAGTGTATTTTGCACTCTTATATTTATTTATTCTGGGTGCTTGGGACTACGGGAGTGCATCAATGACATGGGATCCAATCACTTCATACTTTATGTTATTTGACTGAGATCTTCAAGCATTTTAACTATTTTTTTAAAGTAAACAATAAATTAATCTTGTTGGTGGATTGAAAGACCTACATGCCCTCTTCTTTCCCATCTATAGGCATTGGAATTGTAGATCAAATTATATACATTTGGAGTTAGTGATAATTTGAGTCAATTAAATATTTCCCATATTAAGAGACCATATTATATATATTTTATGTTATCTTTTTAGTAATGTATCTCAGTTAATAAAAACTTGAAGTTTTAAATTAAAAATTTTAAATTTAAATCTTAATATAATCGTGTTTTCTAGAAATCAAGAAAGATATAGGTTAAACAAATGCTAAGTTTGCATTCTAATCAAGTTAAACACATATATTTAACATTTTGTGATTAAAAGCATAAAATTATTTACCAATTAAATTAAGGTTAAACTATGAATTTAGTCAACTTTGATACAAACCCTTTATTAGTTTTAGTACAAATCCCTGATTTGTCTTTAAATTAAATAAATCCTTGTTTTGATCGTTAAAGTTCTAAATTTTAGCTCTTTTTTAATCTTTTTCTTAAATTTTCACTTACATAACATAATAATTGACTTCACACCCTATTTTTTTCTTTTACAATAATGATGTGGAAATTTTACAGGACAAAAAGTGATGATGCAGACAAAATTCATTGTCATATTGGCTTTAAAAACTTGTTTAATTATAAAATTATTATTAGTTAAACATTAATCTCAATTTATAAACTTTTCTATATGAAACCTTAATTTCGTCCTTAAACTAAATAAATCATTACTTATTTTGAAAAAAAAAAAAAGGGGAAAATTTAAAATAGTAGGGACAAATATGTGAATTTAATTAGTTTGTGGATGAAATCAAGTGTGGTTTGTAACCAAACCAAAATGATGGTTTAATCTAAAATTAAACCAAGATGCGAAACAGCCAATTCTGAGTGGGAGGACTAATGAAAAGTCGACAAATTGAACTTGTTGCATTAGTTAACAACAATATTAATACTTAGTACAAACCAAAAAGAGTGATGCAATTTTACGACAGAATTTGGAGATGTTTAGGGGCTCAAAAATGTTAAGACTTAAGAGCGAAAAAGGAGATGATCTTCGCCTAAGGTTACATATGTCTTTTAGGATGGTAGAGATTCCTTGGACGATTTCTCCTTAATCCTGCCCATCTGATCCAAAATAGTGAGGCAACAAGATTTTGGAAATCTTGAAATGGGGCATCACTTGAAGGTGGCATTTTTGTCTCTTGCTCTGAATCCGACGTGGGTGCCCGTCGTTTTGGAGGCAAGTCACGTCGTTTTGGAGGCAAGTAGGTCCCTTATCTTTATTTCCCTCACCCACCTCTCACCAGGTCACAATGCTACCGTAAATTACCGAAATACCCCTCCCAAACTCAATCCCAAAAATATTCTTTTTCTTTTTCTTTTTTATGGTCCAAAAAAACAAAAAAAAAAAAAAAAGTCCGGAGGTAAAAATGGACCCATTATAATAGAAGAATATGAGATGGACCACTTAATTTAATAATTTATCTCTTACAATTTAAATTATAAAATATAAAGATTGATATAACTTATTCTTCTATTCAATCTTTTTAAAAAAGATAGACATGTTGATTAATATTTGAATTACAAGCTGAAAATGTTTAAAAAGGTAATGCCAATGTCAATGACTCAATGGACCCTCAAAAGGAGGAATCTCCAGCGCGTTGTCAATTTCAGGGGACCCCGACGCTCAACTCAAAAACAGGGGCAAGATCTCGTCCTCCTCCTTGTACGTCCCTCCTATGTACGAAATTATGATGGTAGATTGGTAGTTAAACACGCTTCTGAATGCGTGTACCATACAATTTTCAAGATATGGCTACATCTAATTAGGTTAAAGTCAACTATAGTCCCTCTATTTTAATTTTTATTTATTGTCCTTTCTGTACTTACAAATCATTCAAAATCCTCCTTCTATTATTTCAAACCATGCTATAGTCTTCCCTCTACTTTAACTTTCCATTACATTTACCTCCCTCCCTTAACACCACCCTAACACCCCTATAAGTCCCATTTAATTGAGGCATCTTCGACCGTTAAGTGCAATAGTTTATTTTTTTAGTGAATTGTATTCGTGGGTCCCACAAAACAAGAGTAAAAAACTCGAAATCTATCAATTTAACAAGCATATACTAACTAGTAATTAATTTCAATATTCTTTCATTTTTTATGCACACAATCAATTAAACAAAATAAGTCTCAGTTTTTTTTATTTTTATTTGTTTTTTTTCTTAATTGCTATTAGGATAATCTTATTGTCATATTTTATTAGTTTTAATTTTACATTAAATTATTTTTTCTAATTTTTTTACCTTAAATTGCACAATGGGAGTTAGCTCTTTTTCATCTTTTAACCCATCCTACATATCATAGAACTTAAATTCAAGATCTCTTATTTTCACTAAAAGGAAATTACAACTAAATTATTTAGGTTATTGCTTTTTGACTTTTTTAGTCTATTAATATAAATGAAAATTAATATGAATAGCATTTTCAAAATTTTAGGCTATATTTGATTGAGTTATTAAGAAAAAAATTTTTTTTTGATGGATAGTTATTAAAGAATAATTAATACCCACTTTCTTTAATTAGATGAATAAGAGTATTTAAATTATAAATAATAATAACAATTGTTAATCAATATATATACAATATCATCTATTAGTTATTATTAACCACTAAATTAAGTTTTATTTAACCATGCTTCTTACATTTTTTTTCACATAGTACTTTGTCTAAAATGTAAATTTATTAATTTTAATTAATTTTTTATATTTTTACTAAGGGTTTTTCTAAGCTATGCTATGAGAGCAGAGTTTAAGAGTAATTTTTTTACCATAAATTTATATTAAAAAATGTAAAAATTGATATTAATTTTAGATCATCATTGTTATATGAATAAATTTAATTAGACAATTAATAAATTAAATTCCAATATTTACTCCTTCAATACTCTTAACATGTGCCCTTTAGAGCACAAGAGGGCACAAGTTGGCAAAAAAACCCTTTTTCTAATTTTAATTAATATTTTAAACATTTTTAGAATAGTAAAAGATAGAAAAATCTATAAATACAGTTCAACACTATCAAACTAAGCCTAAATATGGTTGAGAATGTAATAATTTTGTATAATATTAAGGTTTTGTTTAACCATAGCTTTCATAGATTTTTTTTTTCATTCAACACGTTATCTAAAATGCAATTTGATTATTATTAATCAAATTTAATTAATTTTTATATGCTTTTATTAATTTTAAAAAATAATATAGTTGTAATATCATCTAGCATTATAATAACATGATATATTATATTATATAATTGACTTTTTTCACTTAGGATTCACCCG
>BPVZ01000006.1:2621480-2632882 GCA_020521535.1 Rubroshorea leprosula
CACAAACCAAGACAATTTTTTCAAAAGGTTAAATGCTAAATTTGGTCCCTTAACTTTAAGAAATGAACATTTTTGATCCTTAACAATTTTTTGCACTTTTTTAATCCCTCAACTACAAGAAATACACTCCGTTAGTCCTTCTATTAATTTGAGCCGTTAACTCCGCTTATGTGGCATTTTTTATATTTTTTTGATGATGTAGAGAGCAAAGTGATGACATGGAGAGCAAAGTGATGACATGGACAAACATTTTGACATTTGATATTATCTTTTAATTTTTTTTATGACGTGGCAAACATTTTGACATAAAATTACCTAACTACCCTCACCCACCCAATCCTTCTTCTTCTCCTTCTTTCTTTCTCTTTCTTTTTTTCCTGCCCTGGGTCTTCATGGCTGCGACGAACCCAGCCTACTGGATCTCGACGGAACCCAGCCTGCTGGGTCTCTTCGGAATCCAGCCTTGCTGGGTTCGGGGAGACCCAGCAAGGCTGGGTTTCGACGAACCCTGCTGGGTCTCGTCTAACCCAGCCTTGCTGGGTTTACCCGAACCTAGCTATTGGGTTCGACGAGACCCCAGCTATTGGGTTCGACGAGACCCCAACTAGGTTCCGATGAACCTAGCTTTGCTGTTTCCATGCTGAATTCATGTTTTTTCATTTTTCTTTGGATTTTCATTTCTAGTTGTTAATAAATTTGAGAGTTGATTTACAATTTGATTGTATTTTTGTTGGAGTTTGATTAGAGTTTGATTGATATTGTTTATTTTGTTTATTGAATAGTTAATTTGATTTGATAAGATTTACTAAGTTTGATGCTTGAATGAAACCCAGTAACTGGGTTCAATTTCTCAAGTTCTCTTGAGAAAAGAGAAGAAGAAGAAATGGGTTAAGATCGGTTTTGTAGAGGAGTGGAGATGAGAGAGTATTTAGAGAGGAAGAAGAAATGGGTTAAGATTGATTCTGCAGATAGAGTGGAGGTTAATTTTGCAGAGAGGGAAGATGAGAAAGGAAGATGAGGTTAATTTTGCAGAGAGAGAAGATGAAAAGGAAGATGACATGTCGCCAAAAAAAAGTCCAAATCAGCGCCTTTTAAGTTATTTTTGTCATGTCATCCAAAACAAAATATAAAAAATGCCATGTGGCCAAGTTAACGGTGAAAATTGATAGAAGGACTAATGGAGTGCATTTTGTATAGTTAAGGATCAAAAAAGTGTAAAAAATTGTTGAAGGACCAAAAATGTGCAACTCACTAAAGTTGAGAGACCAAATTTAACATTTAACCTTTTCAAAATAAAAACTTGTTTACTTTTCCAAGAAACCCAAACTTCACTTGTTTTGAAAACCTGTCGAAACTCAGAAACGTCTGTTCAAAATAACGCACAAAGGGAAAGGAACCAAAAAAACAGGAAAACAAAAAAAAGTAAAATAAAAAAAGAGTTTGAGTCTCGTTTACGCCAAAGGGCTCTCGTCCGTATTCTATTCCCCTGTCTTCGTAGACCTCTTCCTCCCACAACAACCCCATCACTATAAAGAACCACACTTTCCTCTCAAAAATTTCATCTCCTCTCTCCCCCTTTTCCCCTTCTTTATGTCCAAAAATCCTCCTTTTCTTCCTTGTTCTTGTTCCTGTTGATATTCTCTATTTGCTTTGCTGAACTATAAGAGAGCTAAGTGGGGAAGCTTTAATTGCATCCTAAAACTCAACTGGGTATTGAGAAAAGACACTGTTTCCTCTTCTGGGGTCTTTAGTTCTTCAATCTTTTAATTGGGGTTATGGAGAAGCTCAATTTTGTGAAAAATGGTGTGCTTAGATTGCCTCCGGGGTTCAGATTCCACCCCACGGACGAAGAGCTTGTAGTTCAGTACTTGAAGAGAAAGGTGTTTTCTTGCCCTTTGCCTGCTTCGATTATTCCTGAAGTTGATGTTTGCAAGGCTGATCCTTGGGACTTACCTGGTTGGTTTTATTTTTCAATTTCATGCATAATTGATTCTTCCCAAACCCATTTCTAAATTTGGGGTTTTGAGCAATGAAGCAAATGGAAAAGGTTTATGTGGGTTATTTTATTTTTTTATTATTTTTTCTCAGGTGATTTAGAGCAAGAGAGGTACTTTTTCAGCACCAGAGAAACGAAGTACCCAAACGGGAATAGATCCAACAGAGCCACCAGCGCCGGTTACTGGAAGGCTACCGGAATAGACAAGCAAATTGTGACCTCCAAGAACAACCAGTTGGTAGGCGTGAAAAAAACTCTGGTTTTTTACAGAGGAAAGCCCCCACAGGGCTCTAGGACTGATTGGAT
This sequence comes from Rubroshorea leprosula, assembly GCA_020521535.1. NCBI lineage: Eukaryota > Viridiplantae > Streptophyta > Magnoliopsida > Malvales > Dipterocarpaceae > Rubroshorea > Rubroshorea leprosula. Next base: position 2,623,783 of record BPVZ01000006.1, read on the forward strand.
TATGCATGAGTATCGCCTCGTCAGTACAGAGCCTGCTGCCGGCAATGCAACACCAAAGAAGAACCCAACTCAGGTCAGTTTTCCGACTCCCCCTTGCGGCCTCAATTCCATTACATTGGTGAATTGGGCGAATTGGGTTAATGGGTCTGTGTTCAATTTCATCAGGGTCTTACAGAAAATTGGGTTCTCTGCCGTATATTTTTGAAGAAGAGAAACAGCAAGAACGAAGAAGAGAATGTGCAAATGCAAATTTCTTGCAATGAAAATGGAGTTCGTAAGCTCCGGACAAACAGGCCGGTGTTCTATGATTTTCTTACCAAGAACAGGACCAATACAGACTTGAATCTTGCCCCTAGTTCTTCATCCTCTGGCTCCAGTGGAATCACAGAGGTTTCGATCAATGAAACAGAGGATCACGAAGAAAGCAGTAGTTGCAACAGTTTACCTTATTTTCGAAGAAAACCTTGAAATTCCAAGATAAGCAAGGAACAGTTGGTTGCCATATTACTCCTGTAATCTGTACCAGTAAATTTGGAATTTTTCGGATGTAGCTAAGTCAGAATAACCACTTAAGCAAAATCTAAAGATGTCTGGTAATTTTAAGGTTTTGGGTCTCTTAGTTTGTGGTTATCAGAGGTAGCAGAAACAGAGATCAAAAGAATGAAATGAACATGAAAGATTAGAGTAATTTGAAGAGCAACCAATCCTGAATCTTTTACCAGATGTTACTATGTAATGATCCTCAATTTCCCAATCTTAGTAATTTTACTCTCCTTTAGTCTTGATGTTGTTTTTCATTTTGATTTTCCTAAATATAGTATTAGTTGCAAAAAATTTCAAGAACAATAACGTTACTGAACAGAGCAAAAGTTAGTGCTTAACCCCGAAACCAAGGATTTGTAGTTCGTGGGTGTTATGAAAACTTGGTAATTAGTTCAAGCACACATGGAGAGGTTTTGCTTTATAAAAAGGCAAATGATTTTCAAGGGGAAAAGGGAAAGGAAACAAAGAGGGAAAGGGAGAGCTCATGTGTGTAATATGAACTTTGCCAAAAGGGAAACCCTTTTTAGGGGGGCACAAGAATAAGCATAAGATCTTTGCAAGATGAGCATCGCACGAGGTTCCTCTTCTTCCTCACGGAAAAGGTGAAAAAAAATTGAAAAGAACCCAATTCCCCCATTGACTCTATTTCACCTAATGGATCGAATCTCCGTCAAATTCTCAGCCTGCTCCAACTTCTAAAATTCTAAGCTTCATCCACACTCAAACTTTGGAACCATGGGAAACCGAGCAATATGGTGGTCTAAGACACGCATTACCAGCATAATTTGGACAACATCTGCAGTACAAGAAACGAGAAGAGTAGGTACAATGTTGCAGGAAACAAGGTTAACTAAATTTTGAATTTAGAAGACCAATTCGGTAGACGCAAAGAGACTAGGATATAGGTGTATTCTATAAGGAAAAAGAAGGGACGAGATGGGAACATTTGACAAATGAGCTTCACTGTCCAACTCTCCTAGGCCCTTAAAGTTGATCCCTAATGACTTTCTTGTTCCCAAATATATCATTTCTTGTACTTCTTGCAATCTTTATGTTCTTAAATGGGTTCCTTGCATGTGAAGAAATCTAGACCCTTTACCATCCAATAGAAAACATTCTGCTTGAAATTTATGCAAACATATGGCAGGCGTTCTAACAGTGATATTCTTCTTTCTTCCCCTAATTCCCAACTACCCTCCAATTTTGACTTCAATATATAAAATCTAATAAGTATTGTACAATCTAAACTATTATAAGAACGAATAGAGTTTTAAATATAATAAAAAAACGAATCATCCAATCTGATGACTTGTGTTTTATAGTGCAACATGAACTACAGAACACCAAATTATATAGCACACACAAGTATTTAGGCATTCATTTTTTTTTTTTTTTTGTATAGATCATCCGGTATTTGGAAGCTCACTGGGTTACCGACTAATTTAGATTCGAGTCAGGCAGGATCCAACGGGTAACACAACTCTCCCTCACGAGTTCTAACGAAATTGCATTTCCAGGACTTGAAATCAAGATCTCTGGTTAAGCTAAAAGAGTCTCAGCCAACTCATTCACCCCCTCGTGGGTAGCATTTAGGCATTCATATACTTCCTCAAAAAATGCATATTATATTTTTGACACTTCTAGATGGAAGGAGTTTACCTTCTTTACACTGCATGTGTGGTACACATGTAATGCATGCAACGGACACGACCAAGTTATAGTTGACTCACCATATATTATAAAATATTCTATGATCCATAAGCCGAAAATACGACTTATCAAAGACAAAGTATGATACATATAATTCAATTCAATTAATCATCAATTACTTGTTGATCCCCATCAAGGCAATTGTAATATATAGCAGTGTCCGGTGGGTTGTCACCGTACATAAACATGGATGATATCATAAGCAAAAAAGAGTGGGACCATGAACTCTTACATGATTGCCAAATGGACGCCAGAAAGACACCGGACGGCATATTGTAATGACCATCGATTATGAATCCAATCATCCATGATTAAGCCACTGCAATGCCAAAACAGGACAGAACAAGATTAAGAATTAGTATATAAAAAAATAAAAAATAAATAAAAGATAAAAAAAAAAAAACTACCACAGAGACAAAGTGATAAACAAGGAAAAAAGAATTGCCGACCCGAGTTTCTTGTGACAGTGTCTTAGAATCACCTAAGGCTGTTGAAGTTCATCACGTCACTTTTTGTAAAAGTTTATATTTCATAAGCGAATTTTTTTTTTTTTTTTGCAGTGTGTCCTGCATAGGCTCCAAGAAAAGAGCCCCACAATTAGTGAAATTTTTGTTAAGACTAAGAATTAGTCCCACTAATCGTGGCGCTATGTTGTTTGCAGTCTGTACAGACCAACTGAAAAACACTATTATGATATTTCAATTTCGTGAAATGAAAGAGGGGTTTGATTGGGTTGTTTGGATTGCTGACTTGGGTGTCCAATTTTGTGAATCACATGGGCAGCCCCTTGTGGTAGACCAGACCACGCAGATGCACAAATTAGAACACACTTTAGTAGCCTCACCTGGTTAGGTCAATCAAATAGAGAAAACCATACAGAAGACCTAGAAATATGGCATGTGAATGTGGGGTGAGTGTGTGTGTGTGTGTCGTTATCAGAGAAGGGTTAGTTTTGACATTTCAAAAGCAATACCTTGCAGACAGGGAATGTATTATCAATTATGAAAGTTGACCTATTCCAAAACCAACCACTTTTATATATGGTTTGTTTGGACAAATTTAAGTTTAAGAGGGTTGCTTAGTATCTCAGCAACAAGGACATTTCAAATATAATAACTCAGTTTCAAATGATACTGCATCTCATCATATATGAATCTAAATCTAACCAAGGAAATGTTAATGCAATGGGGTCCTTCTCCTAATTGAATGACCTCAACTCAAGCCCTTGCCTGTAACAACCAGCACATGTACACATCAAAATAAAATCTACCATTTTCTATAGCTTTAAAAGGATCCAAAGCTTGGGAATCTTACGGCAAACTAGATATTATATCTTGTTTCAACTATAACCCTCTTTTCTGGAACTTAACCATGATAAAATTAAAAAATTAGGTAGGAATTGAGGTTGCTCTGCACATGACACCTAGCTGCAAACAAGTAATAACTTAAAAAGAATGGCTCCTGTGCCTGAACGAGAGCTTCTATAAAGCCAAAAATGGTTAATGATAGTTCAGGCTATTGCACATGTAGTGGGTAGCTCCATGCATTTAAAATGCTGAGATCATTGACAAATATGTTCATGGGATCCAACTATCTGCATGATGGTCCTAACGTTTTCAACTATGATCCTAACAACAAAGCCTAACAACTAAAGATGCTTCTTGATGAAATCCAATATGTGCACATGCAGTGTAACATTTCAACATTGGTAAAGTTGTTAACATGTCAAGCTATTTTATCCAACATAAAGTAACTAATATAATACATCAGATTGATATATTTGTACAAAGTGTTGAAACAGGAACACATGAGAGTTGCGTGTTAAAATGCATAGGGATTAAGGAAGTATCTATCAAACTTCTCAAGTTACAAAGACATATAAGAAGGAGAACTCATAGCTTATCCCAACTTCCACATCAAAATCAGTCTTCTGGCCTATAGACAGAGACAAGGAGCGCTGGAGATTTGTGAGCTTCCCTTCCCTTTCAGTAGTTTTTCTAACCACATACAATTCAACTCCAAATCCTAGTTCCTTTTTCTTCCATACCAATATGGACCACATCATCTTATGATAAGATTCAGTGTTATCTTCAAATAAAAATTTGAAAGAGAAAGATTCTTCACAAAATATCATAAGATTCTGTTAAACTTTTAAACTTGGAAGGGGAACACGGTAACAAAGACAGGCTGCTTCCAATTAACATTCATAATCCCTGAACCAGGATCCATATCCTTAATCAAACTTATTAGGAATGAAAAACATGAAGAAACATGTGAGTTTTTAGTAGTTTGCACTTCAAGGGCATTGATTATTATCATTGATAACGAACGTGCTAATGAAGAACATGATCAGGAACAAAGAAGCAAAAGGTATGGAGTTAAAGAAACAGAATAAAAGAGGCTTCCAGTTTAATGGTTAACATAATTGGGAAGCAAGTTTTTAGAATAATCTGACAGACTAGCTAATGTTTACACAGGTTTCTGAGACCATACAGGATTAATATCGCTTTAATCCAACAAACAACAAGTTTACATACTCTAGTCTCACAAAAGGATAACAAGGTGGTCACTTGTGCTATCCATCTAAATTCAGATATGGAAGAATAAGTGAATAACAAAAGAGATTTTCCATCACGAAGCCAAGATTCACAAAAGAGACTTCTTTAAAGCTTCATCTAGTTTATCTAGTTTCTTACTCATTTCGTCAGTTAACTTGGCTACACATGCTTTTTCTCACTGGCTTCATCAGCTACAACTTTGGATGTTTCTGAAGGAGGCAGTTCAGCACATGCTCTCAAAACAGCTTCATTCTGCAAGAAATAGGCATTGCAATGCCGAATACTGTTAAGCAAGAAAATTAATGTGGAAGCAACCTCGGCCAAAATCTGAACATCTACACTCTGCAAACTTCTCATTGTGTTCAAGTTCAAATGAACATGTTAATATAAGCCTCCTGGACAGTAAAATGATTATCAAGTGAATAAAGTAGGTGTTTGGCCCAGTTTATGGAAGACCTCCTATGTTTAGAAAGCATAAGTTAGGCCAGCAAAACATCCTGTTAATTAAATACCAAAATCAAGGAAAACTTATTTATGAGGTTACACAAAATAGTTGAATCTCCAAGTTTCCATATTTGATGAATTTGTATGAATACAGCTCCTTAGAAGTCTTAACAAATACAACCTGAACTAACAATGAAAATGCACTGTTGATGATTTCTACAGTATTGGTCTTACCAACTGGTAATACTGAACTCTTATTACAAGTCACACAAGTATAGACACCTAAGTTACTGAGAGCAGCAAACTCCCTGAATTGCTAAATGAATTTATATATCTTCAACTCAAATACATTTCATGAATCAGGAACTAATCCTAAAATTTAATTGAAGGAAAATCTTCTTAATGTTAAATAATAGGATCCAAAAACCAAAACACAAAGAGTTAATTAAACAAACTAATGAAAGGTATGAACCTTAAGAAGATGGAGAAGGGAAGGTGAGGTAAAAAAACCTGCCAAACGCGAAGGAGACGCTTCTTGGCATTGGCTTTGCGAGTGGAGGTGAGCTTGATTCTCTTCCAAACAAGACCTCCAGAGTCGTGCTTCTTCACTATCTCCATCACTCTCGTTCCCCAAAACGCTCCGATTCCGGCCATCTCTCCCTCCCGCCGACCTCACTCTGCAACACCTCCTGGGTGCCCTGAAATCCATTTTTCTCCTTTCTTCATTCCCATAGCCTAGAGCCCACACAAAAACTGGGTTTGGACCTCGATGGATTATGGGCCTTGTGTGTTTTATTTTGGTTAAATATATCGGAAAAGGTCCCTAATTTTTTTTTTTTTTCATTTTGTTCCTATTTTTTTTTTTTTTTGGTTCATGAAACAATCCTTGAACTTCATTGTCCTTCATTTAGTGCAAAAATACTGTCTGGCCCCTCAACTTTCTAAGTTTAAGCTTGGATTTCCTCCCACCATAAAGTTGTAACTTTAAACCCCTCAACCTCAAAAGCCAATAACTTTAATACTAATTGATGATAAAATATCATGTGCGCTCACGTTTTTGTTACCTTGTGTCCAAAAATTGACATGTCACACATGTTAGCAATTTTTTTCACCTTAGTTGCCACGTTAGATTGTGAATAAATAAAACATAAAATTTAAATTACAAGAATTACCCTTATCTCTTTCATCTTCCATTCAATTTCACTAGGAGTTTCTTTCTTTTGCACCCAACCCACTATCAGAAATCTCTCATAAAACATCCTTAAATTATCATGGTAATATAGCAAACTTATCATGAACCTAAGTGAACTAATATAATCCAAAAATTGAAGGAAATAAAACGAAAAATAAACAGAGAGTCCATCACTTATCATGAACCCAAACTAGGGATGTCAATTTCCGTCACGACTCGCGGAGGTTCGCGGAGGTTCACGGAGATCCTCGTCATGAGGATGGAGATTTCAAGAATATTCTTCCCCATGGGGCGGGGATGGAGGCATTTTTTTTTCCCGTGAAATTTCGTGGGGAATTTCCTCCACCCTGTGGGAAACCGTGGGGATCTATATAAAATAAAAAATATATATAAATTTATATATATTTATAAATATATTAACAATTAATTTTTACTTACCCTAATTAGCTAACCCATTACTAATACAACCTAAATTTCACAATCCATTCTTTTTTCAGTTTTCCCAAACCCAATTGTCAAGTCCAGCCTAATCTTTTTGTCAATCTAGTTTTCCTAAACCTAATTGCCCAACCCAATTTGCATTGGTAACCCTAGAAGGACTATCCAAAGATTTCAATTTCAAATTTGCGATTCCTCTTTTTCGATCTCTTCTGTGGCTCTATGTTATAACTTTGTTTCTGCTCTTCAATCCTCATCTGTGATTCTCTTCAAGCTTTCACCGTCACTACCCATTGTGCTACCACTGCAACGCTGATCTTCTCCCATCTCTCACTCACACTCGACTTGATAGCTCTTCTCCAATCTCTCAACCAGTCACTAGTAACTCATCTCTTTTATGCTGTTTTTCGTAATGAACTTATTGTTGGACATGTGTAGCAACAATTTATGTATTTTTGTTTCTATGAACTTTGTTGATGATAGTTGCAGTTTATGCTTTTTATTTTTTATGAACCTTTTACTGGATTTGTTGGACTTATATGGCAGTTTATGCCTTTTTTTCTTTATGAACTTGTTGCTGACTTGCTGGACTTGCTTGACATGTATATATTAGCTGTGTATATTTACTACTTGTTTGTCTTGTTTCAAATTTTTACTTTATATGATTATTTGAACTAGTTTTATTTAATAAATGTGAAAACTAATGGAGGCTAAGCAGACTCATGTTGAGTTTAGTTTTGATTAACAAATAGTGGAGGAGATGATAGTTTTATTTGATAGAGACTCCGAATACCCGCGGGGACCTATCATTCCCCGTGGGTATGGGGACGGAGGTTGTTTTTGAACCTCCGCCAAAAATCCCCGTGGGGATCCCCGTACCCGCCATTGGCGGAGATGGGGATGGGGAAGGGGTCCCCACCCCCGTGGGGACCCGTTGCCATCCTTAACCCAAACATGTTCCCTTAGGGAACCCGATTTGAGTTCCTTGGGTTCCAAGTTCTTGAAGAAGAACCCAGGCTAGTTCCCTTGAAGAAACCCAAGCGAGTTCCCTAGGGAAATATGATCTTGGTTCTTGAAAAGGAACTTAGGTGGGAACCCAATTTGGGTTCTTCAAGAAGAACCTAGATGGTTCTTGAAGGGTTTATGAAAGAGGAGGAGAATGGGAAGGAAAGGAGAGAGGGAGAAACGAAGAGGGGGAAAAGGAGGAAAGAGAAAGATGAGCAAAAGTGATGAATGTGATGATGAATTTTGAGGATGGTATTCATTGAAAGATGAAGGGTGAGATTTGAAAATTGGAAAACAAAATAATGGTAAATTGATATTTTTAGCAAAATAATTAAGTCTTTAATGTGACAAGGTGGTGTGCTTTTGTGGATTAAAATTGATGATGTATGAAGTGATATGACAATTTTAATGGGCACATGATATTTTACTATTAAATTAATAATAAAATTACCGATTCATGAGGTTAAGAGACTCAAAGTTACAACTTTATAGTTAGAGCAAATCCAAACTCAAACTTAGAAAGTTGAGGAGACAGATAGTGATTTTTACCTTCATTTAGTCAAATGTCAAGTACCTTCTTCAGCACTCCTTAAAATTGGAACTTCATTCTAAAAAAAAAAAAATGAATTTCATTTTTTGAGTAATTATTTGTGGACCAAATTTCACACGTTCAAAAGTAAGCTTAGTAAATTTCACTTATTAATCATACAAACTTACATGAGATGCATGTCATGGTCAACAGCAAATAAAATTTGGGTCTACTTTGCAAGAGTGGAGTTTGATGCCCTCAAATAATTTTCCTCTCTTTTTTGCACTAAGGTTAGTAGTCTACGGATGTTGGGAGAATGGTTGAACATCATGTCAAGACTTTAGGGCTAAATTTAATAAATAGTCTATTAATTATGTGATTTATTTTAATTTAGTCTAAAAACAATTTTTTCTTTCAAAAAGATCTATAAACTATCAATTTTGTTTCAAAATGGTCTACTTGACAAACATTCTATTAATTAGACTAACGGAGTTCTTTTTCGCAGTTGACATGTGCCCCTAAACTTTTGAAAAATGTTAAATATAGTACATATATCTTTTTTACAACATTTTATTTTTGAAGTTTAAATTCTATATCAAATGTAATAATTAATTAAGATAATAATTTTAATTTACATTAATCAAGATTCTAAATTTAATTTATAATAATCAATATTATAAT
>BPVZ01000006.1:2650690-2661993 GCA_020521535.1 Rubroshorea leprosula
TCTGGAGGAAGGGTTTGTTTGTTGGAGGAAGAAGATGATGGCAAATTCGTAATTTTGGTGGGCCCCACTTTTGTTGGGTTGGGCAAGAACATGACATGTCACGTTGCCATGTCATTATTTATTCATTTATACAACTAATGTGTCTCAAATGTTTGACATGTCATTAAATCGTCGTAAGATAACGGTGATATTTTAACGGAAGGACTAAATCGGGGTAAAAATGGTAAACAGTAGGGACCAAATCAGGGGTTCGTACAATAGTTTAGGGACCAAATCAAGGGTCCGTACAATAGTTTAGGGACCAAAAAGGGGTTTTAACCAAATAACAAAGCAGTATGTTAGTACAAGAAAAGTTACTACTTATTGTCAATTAATTTTAAATTAAATACAAGTTTTGTATTGAAGTTAACACATGCCTAATTTTCATACTATTCAAGTTTAACCAACATAATTATTTTGTTAACTGATTTCAATCGGTTTCTTGATTTTTAAAAGATTTTCGTGTACCTAGAATGCACAAGGGCTTAATTAGTACCAATAACATGTTAGTTTGAATAGAAGGAGATCGATTTTCCATAAGTAAGATCTCGAGTTCAAGTTTTGTCAATGGAGAAACAGACGCTAGGAGAGTTTCTCCCCTAATAGAATCTAACGCAACTCGATTCTGAATTAATCGAAATTCAATTTGGTTACCAGATACTAAAAGGTTAATAAAAAAAAAAGAGGGCTTAATTAACTCATAAAAAAGCTCAAGGGAGAAATTGTGAAAAAGAACCAGTTATGGAACTTAGGGGTGATTATTCCTTAATCGTTAGCGACAATAAAAGTCCAACAAATACCAAAACTGCTTACTTGTCATATATTCTCTTCAAGATTATAATTACAGTATTATCACATAACATTGTCTATTTATAATTATTATACGATATTAAATAAATAAATATTTAATAATATTATGAATAAATTTTTTAATGAATAATTAATTATAAAATAGTATATCAAATTATAAATTTATAATATATTATGTAACATTGTAATTATAATATTTTTAAAAATAATTACTAAGATAATTAACTCAGAACATTAGACATGGGAACTTCCAGATCTTTATATTGGTCGTGCGCTATTAAATTTTGTTATGCAATCGGGGGTGATCAGGTGATGTATATATATTTTAAAAAGGTTAAAAAAATTGGAAATTCCATGCCCACTGGGACGAAGTCAAGAAACAACAATTAACCAATTCGTGGTGCTTTCATATTCTCTACCGTCTTCTCTTTCTCTTCTTGGTCTACTTTGCCGTAACCAGACAGATAATGTAGTACCACAAACAGCATTGACAACGATAATTACAACAGAAGACTGTTTCGATTCTTGATTCTTCAATTCTCAGTTTCCTTGTTTTCGGTTTTTTGGATGAATCTGATTGCATCCTGACCTCCGCGAATTCGATTCTTCCCCCTTTTTTTTTTTCTTCTTTTTCTTTTTCCGGGGACGGAATGAAGAGTTCTCTGAGAAGATTGCGAGGCTTGGGGCTTCTCAAGTACGGCGGCGGTGACCGCAGGAACCGACGCGACGTTCACCCTTTATCTCAATTGGACGAGCTTACCGAGGCTTCTAAGGTTCCCCTGCTTTTTTTTTTTTTCCTTTTTTGTCCTCTCCTTTGGTTTGCTAAGGAATTAAGGAAATGGAAGGAAGAGATTTCGTTTTACTTTTGGGTTTTTATTGTTCAATTGTTATTGCAATTTTAGAAATTGTATCATGTTTCAGAAATTGATTTCTCTTCCCATTTCTTATGGTTTTGTTTTTAATAAAAAATGGGATTAGGGTTAGGGTTTCTATGAATTACGAAATAGACATATGCATACTTCTTACAAAATGCTTCTTCCAGCCAACAGAGAATTGCTTGGCCTTTTGTCTTATATGGTTGTTTTTGGCAATGTTTTATGGTTGAAATATAATGATTATACTCGTCCTCGCCCCCTTTAAAAATCTTTACTTTACATTCATTTACTTATTGCAGGAGATGCAGGACATGAGAGATTGTTATGATAGCTTACTTTCTGCTGCTGCAGCAATAGAAAATTGTGCTTATGGTACTTTCTTGTTAATTCCGTGCATTTCTATTTCAGTGTGAAAGGGAATGTCTATAATGTAATCTTGTCTTAAAAAATTCTTTTAGTATTTCATCAAATTATCACACACTAACAATTTCAAATCAGAAAAATAAAGGAGTATATGATCTTTCAGTCATTATTGCCTTATGTAACTTCGTCAGACCTTTTTCTTGCCATGAATCTAGCATATTTTTCATCAAGTTGGTTCATGGTCTTCATAGTTTGTAGCAGTTCATTATTGAGTAAGGTGATCCCTATGCTGACTTGTGGATTATTGTTTACTTGCTAATGTTATAATCCATCTTACTATTGGACTTGAGATTTTAAAACTAATTGCCCATGATTGGGTTCACCATCCTTTTCCTTTTTTACACTGCATCATGCTTATTCATCCACATTATGCGCTCAGCATTGTCAAATTTGGGTAGTTTCTGTCAAATTTATTGCTTTATGAGTTTATGTATTCCTTTAAAGCTGTGAGAATTTATTAAATGCAACATTTCTCTTAGCAAGTTCATGTTTAAAATCTAGGCTTGATTGATTAATTTCATGTTATTTCATCCTCTTGTTTGGGATTTAGTATCATGATCTAAATATTGACTGCCTTGTCTTATTTTTCATTTGGGTACTTCTTGTGTTGTGTTATTTGTTATATCTTCTTACATTAGTGCTTCTACCCAGAATTTTCGGAGTCATTGCAAGAATTTGGCACTTGCCTGCTTGAGAAGATTCCACTGGTTGATGATGAAGAAAGTGGTACGTGTAGACAGTTTTTGTTATGCACACTTTTACTTTACTAGTTAACTTGGACAAATTTCTACCAAAAAAAAAAAAAGTTAACTTGGACAAATACTAGTTGACTATTGATTCAGAACTTCACTGACAGATAAGTCCATGTCACCTTACAAGGTATCCATTTCAAAATAAGTATTTTGTTTTGCTTGTGTTTGATTCAAGAAAAATTTAACTCAAATTCAAAATTTAGTGACTATTTAGGGAATGAAGGATGCCTGGTTTAAGTTTCTCTTTCTCATTCTGGTTGCTGTTGCTTTAGTATCAATAATTCAACTAACATCTTGGATTGTGTCTGTTCTTTATCTGCTCTTTGAAATAGTTCAGCAATTACTATTAATTTATATAGTTTAATTCCACTTATGGATCTTAAGTGGTATACTATTAAAGCTATTTAGGCTAAATAAAAGTCTATTTCTTTTATATTCTTGTTAGCTAAATAAAATGGTTGTATTTTGTTTCTCTACAGGTAAGGTCCTGTTGTTGCTTGGGAAAGTGCAGTTTGAATTACAGAAACTTGTTGACAGCTATGTGAGTCCTTGTTAGATGTTATGATCCAAACCTGAAAAAATTCCTTTTTTTTTTTTTTTTCCCTGTGTTTGTTTCTGTGTGTTATAATACGTTGTTGTTTTATGTACTTCAGAGGTCTCATATATCCCAGACAATTACAAACCCGTCAGAGTCCCTACTTAATGAACTTCGGACAGTTGAGGTAACCCTCTGAATCTGGCTTTTGGAAGAGGTGTTTGGTCTTTTGCTTTTTGTAAAACTGAACCTTCCTGCTTTTTCATCATGCTCTTATCATTTGAATAAGAAGTTCCGTTCCGATTCTGTTTTCCCTTTTTTATGCACTGTTCTGATCCTTTGATCATAATGTGCTGGTGTTTTTGTGCTACTATAGTTCAGTTTTCTTTATTTCTCAATTAGTTCGAATCTTGATAGGTATACCTTTTGTTTTCTTTTAATTGCATACTTCAGAATAAGGAAAAACTAAAAAACTATGAAACACTATCTGCTAAAGGATAAGTAGAGGATAGGTGAGAGAGGCTAAGTTGGAAAGAGTTTAATCCTCCTAACTGAAGAAGTAAGCACTGTTAACCTGTTTCTCTCCCATTTTTTAGCATAACAACATTTGAAGCTTAGGCATATTAGAAAAATTGCTAGAAAGAGTGATTGTGGCAGCTGGATGAAACAGCTTTTCTTGTATTCATTTATCTATAAGGTAATGGGACTTCTATAATCCTAATATGCTGTTTTCCTTAGTTTAGGTGAAAAAAATACAAACTCAGTTCTTAAATGATAATCAGTTAATGACTTCCTGGACTCGATTTGTTTAAGATTTCTCTTTTATAGATGTGATTTAAACATTATAAAATGAAATGCTTAAATTTTCACTGCTGATCATATGGTTTTGGTTGTTTCTTTTATTTACAATTGTCCAGTTAAACATTCTAATTAAGAAAGTCACTTACTTTTCCCTCCTGTATATTGATACAGGAAATGAAACGGCAATGTGATGAAAAAAGGTACAAAAATCATCTTAAACATAGACATAGAGTTTACCTTTTGTTAAGGTACATCTTTTGAAAGTAATGCCTAACTTTGGTACATGGTGTACAGAAATGTGTATGAATACATGGTAACAAGACACAGAGAAAAAGGAAGGTCAAAAAATGGGAAAGGTGAAAGTTTTTCGACACAGCAGTTACAAGCAGCTCATGAGGAATATGATGAGGAGGCAACCTTTTTTGTTTTCCGTTTGAAATCTCTGAAACAAGGACAAACAAGAAGTCTTCTTACACAGGCTGCAAGGCACCATGCTGCTCAGGTTTTTTTTGGCTTATTAGGTTTTTTGTTGGTTATTAATATCTCCTTGCTCAAATGCCCTCTCTGATCCATGATATCACCCCCCCCTCTCTCTCTCTTAAATTCTCGTAAGCAGTTGTGCTTTTTCAAGAAGGCTCTCAAGTCTCTTGAAGCAGTTGAACCAAATGTGAAAATGATCAGTGAGAAGCAGCATATTGATTACCACTTCCCTGAACTTGATGACGGAACTGAGTTTGACAATGATGATGATGATGATGATGATGATGATGAAGATGTCGACAGTTATGGTGTGCATGATGATGGAGAATTGAGTTTTGACTATGGACAAAATGACCAGGAACAAGATGATGTTTCTGAATCTCGAAACTTAATGGAGGTAATTACTGAATTTGATCCAACTCTGTTTGAGATAAGCTAATTGTTTTTTCCACCCATGTTTGCAGGAATGATATCTGATCAAGCTCTAAATTTTGCAATACAAGGATTTTCCTCCTGGACAAACTCTTTGCCTTAAACATGCTCTCTTATTATCTTTTATGAGCTTGTGGCTATTAAGTTGTTAGACATGTTAATCATAATCTGAATAACTTTCTGGGAAAGGGAACCTAAAACTTGTCACTGGTGAATTCATAATTGCACTAGCTAAGTTCCTTGCGCATGAAACATTTTTTAAGCTCAAGAAGTAATGAAGTATGTTATCAGGTTCTAAAGGTCCAAGTGAATAGAAGTCTAGAACCAATCCAATTTCTGTCTCCACTTTATCTTAAGCACCGCTTTCCACTGTTTTTTTTTTTTTTTTTGTTGTTGATAACATAGGTTTTTAGACATTTGACTTCAAATTTTGTCCAATTGTGCAGTTAGATCAAGGAGGCATTACATTTCCCCAAGTTACGACATTGGAGACTGCAATGGTAAAATCTTTTCTTATCTGAATAATGTTCACAATTAGTAGAGTAGAAACTGCAAATATGGGTGGTGCAGACATATATGGTGTGCCCATGGGGCTATTAACACAAGTTTGAACCCCCCATTGCCATTTGAGTGCAAACAAACCCAATGGACCACGTCTGCTACCCTTGGGTTGAAATTTTCCTTGTACCCATGGCAAGGTTGTAAAAGCAACCGCCTAGGCTCTAGGTGCTGCCATTCTGCCCATGTCAGCCTCTCGGCAGAAATTTAATGTGGTTTGCACTGCCTAGATCAATTAAGCATGCCTACGCACTATTAGGTGTGCTTAAAGGTGCGTAAAGTGCCTGAGCAAATTTTTTTTTTTTAGCCTAAGGAAACCACATTATTTCATTTATTATAAAAATTATATTAAAAAAAATTAAATGCCAAGTAATTCCCTTAAATTTTGCTTTTCGGACATGATAATGAATAGAAAAATGTTTAATTTTTTGTTTATTTTGTAATTTTAAAAATTGTTTTACATTTTTTTCTTATTTTCTCAGAATTATATCAAAAAAAAAAAAAAAACTGCCTAGGCAGCCTAGGCACTGACTATGCACTCTAGGCTCTAGGCTCTGGGCAATTGCCCGCCATTGCCTAGCGCTTTCTACAACCTTAAGTTGTGGACATGACAATCTACAGGTTTCCATGAGATTAGTTGGGCCAAATGGTTGGATATGCACATGTTATCAAAAAATTAAAAAAAAAAGAAGAGTTTTTTTTTTGAACAGCATTGAGGTTGTTAACAGAATCAATTCTTATAATGATCTGATCTCCATTGCTTGGTTTTCTTGTGAATTGCAATTTTCTATTTCTTTAACTATTTTTATGTGCTTAATCTGAAGTTGGTTTTGAAATTTTAAAACTTTTCAGCTTGTTGCTAACATCTAATTTCAAATATAATATTTGCCTGCCTATCAATCCAGAGAATTTTAGCTAACAAACATTTAAAACTTAATCTCCCATTAGATATGAATTCACATTGGGATACAATTAACTTTGTCTTCTGAAATGAGGTTGTTGGATTGGGTTGATAAGCATATTTATATACTTGCACACCAGCAAATGTATTATTATGATTCCCCTGAAGCAATTATATATCTGCTAACAGTATTTGACCTCTTCTTAATCTCTTGTAGAGCACTTTTCTTTGAGCTGCAGCAAATATATGCTCCAAGTGGAAGTGTTTTTTATTTTTTAATATAATTCTCTGGTGATATATTGCAGGGAAACCTAGACAGAAGTTACAGGAATTCTTTTTCTTTTAGAGGTGATATTAGGAACAGCAGCCAATCAGCACCGCTATTTTTTGAAAAGAGGTTGGATTCTGCTGATAAATTTATGCAGAAGCAACCATCATTCACACGGAAGCTCAACTCATATGTATTACCTACACCAGGTGATACAAAGAGTTCACGTTCTATAGGATCAGTTAATCCACCGCCTCAGACTTCAAAGATAAGTTTGAGTGCAAATACACGCAATCTGTGGCATTCATCGCCTCTGGAAAAAAAGAAATATGAAACGACTTTGGGAGAGGAGGAATTTTCTGGACCTGCTGTTACAAAAAGGCAGTCAGTGCTAAGAGAGAGCAACAAGAACAGTACATCATCCCGACTACCTCCTCCTCTTGCAGATGGGGTTACATTTCCACGTTATAGTGCAGTTGGTGCTTCTGATTATAAGAAAACGAAAAGACAAGCCTTTTCTGGTCCATTGATAAGTAAACGACCATGGCCTTCTAAGCCCATGTTGGTAGAACATCCTCCATTGTTCTCTGGACCAATTCTGAGAAATCCAGTGCCTCAACCACCATCATCATCTCCAAAAGTATCACCAAGTGCGTCCCCTACTTTTACGTCCTCTCCTAGAATAAATGAGCTTCATGAGCTTCCTAGACCCCCAGCCAGTTCAACATCCAGTTCTTCGAGACCCTCAGGTTTGATTGCTCACTCAGGCCCTTTGGTTTCTGGAGGTCATGTGCTTTCTGCTACAAATAAATCAGTAATGTCAAAAGCAGCTTCTCCACTGCCACAACCACCGCAGTCTATCACTCGCAGTTTCTCCATACCCTCTGGCACTCAGAGAGTTATGGCATTACCTGTCTCTAAGCCACCAAAAGCTGCTGACAGTTCTGTGATCATTGAAGACATTGCCTCGCCCCCTCTAACACCGTTATCTTTACCTAGAGGTAATTAAGAGCTTGATTATTTGGTCTTGATTCAGTTTAAAATAAGTTGTGCCAGAAGATGATTATGACACTTTAGTTGATAGGTATTGTCTAGGTACATCTGAGTCTGTTGGTGGTTGGTAGATAATTTTTGGATTTTCCTAATGAAGTAAAATTATATGAAAGCTTTTTTGATTCATAGATTCGTCATTGCTTTCTATACTAGTAAAATGTGAGCAGGCATGCTTTTTAAGTAAAAGATTTGACTGGTCTGGTAGATATCCACGCATGGGATTTTGCTTAGCTGATTTTGCTTCATCGCTTCCCACCCATCCCAAGGTTCGAACATGAAACCTCCAATTTCGAACTCAAGATCTAATCTTTGGGATTTTATTCATCTCAAGATTTGGCATGTATTCTGATGTCCTACCATTAATTAGTGACAAGTTGCACTTTTTAGCAACATCTCAGTGAATTGAATTATTCAATCTGAGATGCCTGTCTTTCATATCACGGTTATAAGATTTATCATATTGCATGTTATATTATCACCACCATTAGGCCTCTGTAGCTTGTATATTCAGCTTTCTTGACCCTATTTCTGACCATTGGTAAAAAATGAATGCAGGAGCCAATTGACAACGTTTTTCATAGGGATAATTGTCTGAGCTGTGGGGCAAGATTATCTTCACCATTTCGTAGAGTTGCTGATATGTATATATTCAGTGAATGGTATTATTTTTTCCTTTTTTGGTTTTTTTTCCTCATCCGTCTTAGCCTATTTCGACGAACACTAGGCCTAATCAATCAGTATGTGCCATGTGTTCTATCATTTCAGAAATTTTGGGTTTTCTCCAATGCAATAATAATAGTTACATCCATTTTTTCCTCCAGAACTCTTTACTTTGCAATATTCTGTGTAGTGATTTGTGGTCATAACAGTTCTTTGAAGACTTGAGTTCGAAGTTTTGGTTTATCTATTCAGTATTCATAGGTGGGAGGTCCCTTCCAGCCAATCCATGATTGACTTACTGGATTTGTGTAATCCACGCAGCTGCAGCTGGTTTTGCGTGGATGCAACAAATTCACAAAAATTTGGATACTTTGTTTAGACATGGAATTTAAGAGTCTATGCTGGTCTGAAATGCAAAGCAGTAGTCAATAGTTATACGGGTAAACAGATTTGTTATTCCCTTCCATATAAAGAGATTATACATGGAAGGGGCAACATATTTTGCCTCTGGCTGAATCATTTACACCCTCCAGTATCATATCTCACAAATCCCATCAGCTCTGGTCCTTCCAGTCTTGTGTTGTTCATGAAACTGCACCAAAATAATCACAAGAAAACACAGTCAAGGAAAATGGAAAAACAATCAAAGAACATTCCAGTTGTTAAGTTCGACCGATCACCTTTCCTCTGAAAACTTAGAGAACGCGCCTGAAGTTGGAAACGTGCCACACAAATCGTTGTTCGACACATCACTGCAGAATTTCATGTGTTAGCTAATATGACTTTAGAGAAAACATGGTGTATTATGAGTTTAATGCTATGACTCACAGGATCTTGAGGTTCTTAAGTTTGGTGAGTTCTCTTGGTATTCTACCAGTTAATCTGTTACCATTGAGTCGCCTGCAAACAAGAAACACATATGTAGCACTCAATTTAACAGCCCACATAAACATTAATGACAGAAATGAAAGCGAGAATGCTTGTTTGCTTACAGGAACTTGAGATTAGAGAGCTTAGAAAGCGAAGCAGGGATTGGTCCTGTGAGATTATTGTGGTAAAGATCCAAGCTCACCAGGCTGTTCAACCCTCCTAGTTCCCCTGGGATGGAACCCACCAAGTCATTCATGTACAGTTCCCTGAACATTGAAGATTCAAACAACACACACCAACCGGGTCACGTTACATTTAATCCTCATTATTTCATCAATCATGGTGAATCTAACACAAAATATCGTTTCAATCCATGAGCAAAATAGTATTAATGGGACCTGACAGACTGGTAAGATAGGGTAGTAAGGATGATCATAAATGTTCTTCCATTGCTGTACCAAACAAAATTGATCCTTTTTGTCTCAACTCCATAGAACCCCATTTCTATTTTGTCCAAATAATTTCATTTTTAACCCCCATGGCTTTCTTAGCAGAAGTATCATATCCAAATGCATGGTGAATTGTGGAAATGGGACGACTATCATATTATGTGCCAAAAAAAAAGGTCATTTGTATGGTATATAGTCTCCATTGTGTAGAGAATGTCATGGAACAGATGATTAAAGATTGCCATGTTGGAATCACAAAAATAAGGACTTGGTCAGTGAAGATTTGCTTACAGGTACTGAAGGCGCTCCAGCTTGCCCAACTCAGGTACCAAAGTGCCAGACAGCTTTGCATTTCCTAGGTCCCTGCACAGATTGCACCCCCTTATTAATTTACCTCTCTTCTACTAAATATTCTCTGCTCTAATATCCACAGTCATTCAAAATCGAATCTAATTGAATCAAGATCTCCATTTCATATGCAAGTCTTTTTCTTCTCATTTCATAGCAGTTTTGCAGTTCTACAAGCAAATTTTATAAAATGTGTACCAAAAAAACAAAAAAAAAAAAAAATTATGAATACTCCCAAGCTGGTTCTAATCATGGGATGAGTGGGGAGGGATTTGCAAAATAAGACACTTATCCCTGTTGTATAGCTCATCTATCACATTTAACAAAAACAAATTGACAATGGGCTGTTTTGATAATGAAACAAAACAAAAAATGAGAAACTGAAACAGGCTAAGGGTAGAAGTATGAGAAAAGGAAGAGATTTGAAATGGGACTTACAGTCTTGTGACTCGATTGTCGCCATCGCAGGTAACATGAAACCAAGTGCAAGGATCAACCAAGGTGGGATCCCAGCTCTGGAGCACATTTTCTGGGTCCTTTACGGCTCTCCTCAACGCATACAGAGCATCCCCTGCGCAGTGATTTACGCCCACAAACAAACACAATACCATTTAAAAACTACACTAATATAAACATAGGAGAACAATGGAAAAAAACCGGGTTGATTGAAAGTACGAACCTTCTGGATTTGCGGTTGTGAGTGTCGGTGCCAAAGCCGCTGAGAGAAGAACGAAGTAAAGAAGATGAAGCAGAGTCCAGATCGCCATTACCACAACCCCTGAAGGTTGGCTTTGGAGTTGAGGATTTTTACAAGTCCAAGATGCTTAGTATGGGGATTTTTAATGCAGGGGGAGGGAGAGAAAGGGAGAGTTCACAAGTTTGCTTGAAGCATGGTAGCAAGGAATCAGAGGTTTGTGGGGGAAATTTATAGAGCCCCTAAAAGGACCGCTGGTTTTTGTAGTAGTTTACAATTACAAAGCGTTAAATGAGGTGGGTACTCTCTTTTCCTCGCTCTATCTACTGCACCTCCCAACAATTACTACAGCAAT
>BPVZ01000006.1:2679547-2702541 GCA_020521535.1 Rubroshorea leprosula
CAAAACCGGTATGCATAAAGATACGATATTGACTACTTTGGTTTAAACCAAGGGATACTTCCTCTGGCGGATCAATATCACTCCTCCACCACCCCCCCTCAAACACACACACAAGGGATTGCAAGATTTTTAAATCATATCAGCCTTGGGGCCCGTTTAGTATAATAACTTAGAGTAATAGTTAATGATTTTACTTAAATAGTTATAAGAAATATGTTTGATAAATTTGTTTATTTTAAAATTACCATAAATTTAGCTTGAAATAGAGAACAAGCTCAATTTCTCTATCTTAGGCCAAAAAAACTGTTGCTTCTTTTTGTAGCAGTCCCTTTTAATCCAATAGCTTTAAGTTGTTGGATAAAAGAACTTTTTAAAAAAAAATATATATAAAATGTGAGTTAAATAAAATAATATTAATACAATTTTTAAGAAAGCTTTATACATTAGAGAGATTATGTTTTATTATGTATTCTATTTAAATATTAAATATATAAAAATATAATTTTTTATAAAATAATATTAATTGTAATGATATGACATTGTTTACATGATAAATTGCAAGAATTAAAATTATGTCACATGTCAATTTTTTTTAAATGGTTAAATGAAATTAAGCCACATTAGGTATGTTGTTATAGGGCCCTTAATAGGTCAAATGCCATATAATTTAAAAAAAAAAAAGAAGAAAAAAGAAAGGGGGTCGAAGAGATGAGATTTATCCATTAGTTGCCCATTTGATGCATGGCAGAATTATTTTAGCTAGTTTTTAGGAGCTTGTTTCAGTTAAGATTGTGAGCTGGTAGATAATAGGAAAATATGGTCAAATCTGGACAGAAATCTAACTCAATCTACTATTGAGGTGTCCATTTTCTGTAAGAAACCACCCACGTTCGTGTAACCGTCTGTAGTAGGGAGTTGTAGGTAGGGAGGAGACAAACAAGGGGAAAATTTCTAATCATTCAAAACACAGTCAGCTCTACACATAACTTATCGAATTTTCAATTCTTTAGTTTCATAGAGATTGCTCACTTTAGCTTACAATTGCTCACTTTAGCTTATAGATTTCAATTTTCAGCATAGATTCTAGTAGATTTAGATTGTTTTCAGCATTCAAGTAGCTAAATTAGTTCGTGTAATTGCTTCTACAATTTCCTCTCGTGTAATGAATATCAAGCTTTTCAATTTCTAAAAGGTACTATTCTTTTTCTTATTATTATTAGTTTAATGTTTATGATAAGTATCATTTCTTCAAAATATTACTTATATGACATTCATGCTTATTAATTTTTGGCATGTTAGTTTAACCTCTATTTAGATTTGGTTCATGATTATTTAGGATTAAATCTCAAGTTTTGTAGTAATTTAATGTCTAGATTTATCTGTATATAGTAATTTAATTTGACAATGAACATACTTCGTTTAATTTGGATGCATCTTTTATTTGCAAGTTTACTTTAATTCGTATAACATTTAGTTCATTTAGGATTTGTTAACTTTCATTCACAGTAGTGTTTAAGTCTTTAGAGCTATCCAAAGCAGATTTAGCAACCCACTATGCAAAAAAGCATCCCTCCCTCTTACAAATCGTCTGAAGGCACATATTTCGATTTTAAACCAACGTTCTTCTAGCCATCCACCAAGAGGTCGATTGCGAGGAAGAAGAGGTTCGATGGGAAAACCCTCTTTTCTTGCTTCACAGCAAAGCAAGTGGCATGCTTGTATCCAAATTTCGCCCATGCAAAGCCACTTGAGTATTTTTTAAGAAAACAATCCTTTTGTGACATGCCCAGTGGGACCTCATCATGTTTCACTTACAGTTTTTAGATCCACTTTTCCTTTATCCAAGAAAGGGTGTAGCTAAGCCACCAACAAGAAACACTGGGAAAGCTTTCCAAACCTTATAGATTGGGTTTGGTGAACGTAGTCTAGCACATTTAGAAGGAGAGAATGCATTAGTCATTCCACCACCATCACTAGCATTTGGGGAACACTCTTTTGTCACCCCAAACTTCAATAAAGATAGTGACTCTAGAGATGATGGTGCTCAATCAAGTCAGTCCCTTATGAAGGTTATGTTAGAACATATTAGCATGATGTGACGGACACAACTAGAATTTGAGGAAAGAGCTTAGGAGAGAAACCAAAAGCTAGCTAGACAATTTGATGAGTCCATCCAGAATTTGGTCCAAGTTGTAACCAACATGTGACGTTCTATTAAGGAGAGTTCAAGAGTTTGGCAATAGTAAATTGTAGAAAATCGGAGAGCTTTTCTAGTTGTGACAGTGTAGATGCATGAAGCATTTCAACTTGCCAAAATTGAAGCTTAACCATAAACACTGGGTCTTCATAGGCAGAACTCGAATATTCTAGCTCCATCACTTGACGGGCAACTTAATCTACCATAGCCAGCCCTTTAAAATTAACAGGCAATAAGCAAACTAGTGTAGTTAGAACCAGTTGAAGTCGCACCACATATGGTAGAACTAGGTAATCCTTAACAGCCTAGATATTTGCCACCTCAACGTCTACAAAATAAAGGTCACCCACAACATAATCCACTTCCACAGAGGGAGCATTTACGTGCCACCAATGCAACAACATCAACAAGGTTTGCCAGGCCAGTACATCAACCATGATCAAATCATTGATTTGGTGTAAAGGCTTAGGTCCAATTTTAAGGCCCTTAATTAGACCAGCTTATTAAAAACCATATTCATATTTTATAAATTAAGAGAATCATATCCCAAGGGGATTCAAGGTTCTAGAATTTACATTGTTTTCTGTCACAGAATTCAATTTACTCTTGAAGGTAGATAGAATATCTTTTTGATAATCAATTTTGTTGTAGTGAGCTAGAAGTATCTATAGTAGACTTATCTCATTTAGTGTAATGACTTGGAGAAACAACTAAGGCTTTCTTCACTAGATTTTAGAAGGCCAAACTTAAGTGCAAAGTTGCCTTGCCAACTTAACAAGCTCCTATTTTGGCAAGACAGGAGTTTGTTAAGCTAGCAAAAAATGGTTTGGACATGTAGCTAAGGAAGAAATTTGTGGGAGTTGAGTTTTGTGTTTTTTTGGAGTTGTCTTATAAAGTTGCTCTCTATGAAATTTACTATGGGAAAACACACAAAGGAATCTGCATCTCATGAGACTTACTATAGAGATGCTAACTTTGATCTGGATGTGGTAGAGGCGGTGGCAGACAAGCCTGTTGTTTGCCCAGATTTAGTTAGAGCGGCTTAAGGGGTTGACAAGACAGTGAAGCATTATGTCAACGAGGTTGGAAAGCAATACATTTTGACATCTCAAAGACTAGTGAAAATTTTGGTAATCTAAGAAAGAGTGGTCTAATTAAGTTAATGTCGGGGCAAAAATCCCAATGGTTGGCGAAATTGGAAGTAGAAAATATTGTAAGTATCATAATTATTATAAACATTTCACTAATGATTGTGTTATTTTTTGGACTGTTTTACGAGACAAAATCAACAAAGGAACTCTTTTTTTTTTTTTTTAAAGACCAAAGAAACTATGGGGGTTAATATAGATCCATTTCCTAGTATGCTTGTAGAGGTGAACCAGGTGAACACAATAGATCTCAAGAGTATTTCTAGGGATAGGAATCAACCATATTCTAGGTATAGACTTGCAGCTAATGATCTGAGTTGGGTCATTGAAAAGGCAAAGAACCATAAGAATCAAACCAAATCAGACCCACCATGAAGGAAAAGGCATGAAAGGCATGGCTCAACACAGTAGAAAATTAGGTCATATCATGAAACTATGTCATCTAGGCACATAGAAAAGCATAGATTGTTGAAACCACCACTTAGATCTCCTAATAGATGGTGGAAATGTGTGGTTCATCCAAAATTTCCCAAGGTTTAGAATCCTAGAACCTTGAGATGGCGCCTACAACGTAAAAGGGTAGTAGAAAGATGCAAATAGTAAATGGAAGGCTTATAGGGCATGGTAGATTAGATTCAATCACTCTTAGTGAGGCGCAATTCTATATGGGTTTGTAAAGATAAAGAAAGCACGTTTGATTAAACTCCTTTAGAAAAGAAAGCATCACCCAAAAGTTTAGCTTCACCTCAAGTTTTGATTATGGAAACAAGTGAGGAAACTGATTTAAAAGCGACATCTGGTGTGTTAGATAAAGCGAAAAGTTCATCAGCTATAATTTAATTTGGTGAGTTTCCATGAATTGGTCTTGTTTGGTGCTTCCTCTTCCCTTAGTCTTTTAGGCCAAAGAACAGATAAAATTGGTAGTCTGTCAGTAGATAGGTTAGATTGATGAATAGGGGATCATTGAAATCCTAACTAAGGAAGATGAAGGTGGGGTTTCCATTGATAAGATCATTTTTAAGAAGCCAAAAGAGAGGATGGCTAGACATATAAGGTTATTATATATTCATGCACATCTAGATGGTATGCCAATAAATCAAGTTTTGGTGGATAATGGAGTTGTTGTTAATGTTTTGCCAACTTGCATGTTGCA
Organism: Rubroshorea leprosula; assembly: GCA_020521535.1. Classification (NCBI taxonomy): domain Eukaryota; kingdom Viridiplantae; phylum Streptophyta; class Magnoliopsida; order Malvales; family Dipterocarpaceae; genus Rubroshorea; species Rubroshorea leprosula. The sequence continues at coordinate 2,684,046 of BPVZ01000006.1, forward strand.
CAATATTAGCAAATCTTTGGGGGATTTAATGGGGACAGAAGTGACAATTAGTCACTTTATTAGTGGGGTAAATCACTCATGGGGAATTTTGCAAGTAAAACTCATTGTGGGAAATAGAACTCTCATGTGTGCATTCTTTGTGATTGACACTATAGCCACTTATAATGCATTACTTAGGAAAGATTGGATACACTCCAGTTGGTGTGTTCCTTCAACTTTGCACCAGAAATTAATATTTTGGAATAGCGGCAAAATTCAAGTTGTGATGGTAGATGATAGGCCTTTTGTGGCTAATACTAATGTAGTGGAAACTCATTACTATGATGAAGATATTGGGACTGTTCGCCTTTTTGGGATGAATTGTTATGGCAAACCATCTAGGATTATTGCTTACATCAGATTAGTACTTGACAGATAGATTGTGAAGAGGATTTATAATAAACTTCTTCGCATTATAGTAGTTGTTTCTTTTAGGTTGAGAAAGGAGCTTGAAATTAAAGAAATTCCATAAAGAAAGATCACATTAAACATTAGAAAAAAGAGGCCATAGAAGAAATCAAAAGGTGGCCTACTTTGCAAAAGAATAATAATAAAAAACAAAAAGAATGTGTAGATAGATCCAAGGTAGTTTATGAGGGTGAGGATGAAGGCTTGAAGGATCAAGTAACCTAGGAAGAATTAGACCTGGCACCAATAAAACTTGATGATCTAAGAGTAAAGGCACAAGATGTGCTAAAAGAGGTAAATCTAGGTACTGTGGTGGATTCAAAAATTACATTCATTAGCAATTCTCTTGAGCGATGTTTGTGTAATAAAATTATTTTTATTTTGCATGAATACAAGGATTGTTTTGCTTGGGATTACTTTGAAATACCAGGTCTAGATAGAAAACTGGTGGAACATAGATTACTAATCAAAGAAGGTTTCAGACCTTTCAAATACCACCCAAGCAAATGTCTTTAGAAGTTACTTTGAAAGTCAGGGAAGAAATAGAGCGATTGTTAAAAGCCAGCTTCATCAAGACTTCTAGATATGGAGAGTGGTTATCTAATGTGGTCCCAAGGGTGAAAAAGGATGGCAAGCTAAGAGCCTGTGTGGACTTTTGAAACCTAAATCCAGCAACACCAAAAGATGAATATCTTATGTTAATTGCAAGTCCATTAGTGGATGGTGCAACACGCCATTGAATTTTGTCATTCATGGATGGCTACAGTGGGTACAACCAGATCCTTATTGCCAAATAAGACATTCCAAAGATCATTTTTCATTGCCTGGAAGTTATTGGAACTTGTGAGTGGGGGGTAATGCCATTCAATTTAAAGAATGCGGTTGCAACTTACCAAAGAGTTATAAATGCCATCTTTCATGACATAATCTGTTGTTTCATGGAGATCTATATGGATGATGTGGTTGTGAAGTCTAACGTAGATGAAGAACATTTGCTACATTTAAAATTAGCCTTTTAAAAAAATGAGAAGGCATGGTTTGAAAATGAATCCTTTGAAGTGTGCATTTAGTGTTTTTGTTGCAAAATTTTTGGGATATCTAATGCATGAACGAGGTTTGGAAGTGGACTAGAACAAGACAAAAGTTGTTATTGAAGCACAACCGCTAAGGAGTAAGAAAGAATTGCAAAGACTCATTGGGAAATTAAATTTCCTTAGGCGTTTCATTTCAAATTTGGTAAGGAAGACAAGAGTATTTTCACCTTTGCTGAAACTTAGATCTGAAGTAGATTTCAAATGGGAGAAGCATCATCAAACCACCTTTGAGGACATAAAACATTATTTGTCAAAGCAACCAGTCTTAATGCTTCCTATTAAAGGGAAACCTTTAATTTCTACCATAGATGAATCTGTAGGTTGTTTGCTAGCTCAAGAAAATAATAAAAGGCAAGAGCAAGCTATTTATTATTTGATTCGAAGTCTGTTATAGACCGAAGTGAAATATTCTTTGGTTGAAAAGTTGTCTTGTTTTAGTTTTTGCTACAGTAAAACTAAGGCATTATTTTCTTTATTCTAAGGTCTATGTCATGTCAAAAACTGATGTGATAAAGTACAAGTTGTCTTGACCATTGTTGAGAGGCAAAATTGGAAAATGAGTTTTGGTTTTATTAGAATTAAACCTGAAGTATTTGCCTCAAAAAGCTATCAAGAGACAAGCCTAGGTAGATTTTCTAATAGATCATCCATGTCTCAAAGTAAAAGCAGATGAGGCAAAAGGAATCAATTTATTTTCTATAGATTTGGTTTCTTGGAAGCTTATCTTTGATGGTTCCAACATAGATTCCATGTCTGAAGCGGGAGTTGTTATTATTTCTCTAACAGGTCTAAAAACCCTAATGTCATTTTAGTTAGATTTTGACTGTACTAACAATCAAGCTACGTATGAGGTGTTGATTATTGGACTGAAGGTGTTGGCAGAACTCAAGGTACCTATGGTGGAAATTATTGTTGGCTCTTAACTAATTTTAAAATAATTAGAGGGTGAGAATAAATGCACTAGTTTGTCCTTAGCATCCTTTTTTGCTCTGGTAGTACAACTTCTAGAAGAATTTGATGATATAAACTTGAGGCATGTAACTCAAGATCTGAACACAGAACCAAATGAGATAGCATAGATCGCCTTGAGCTTAGAAATCTTAGAAGGCTTGATAAGAAAAATACTCATTATAGAAAAACAAATTATGCCATCCATTCATAAGCATGGTATAGCAAGTTCTACATGTTCTATAGATGTAACCCACATAGATTAGCATTGTCCAATTATTGAGTACCTCAAGAATCTAAATTCTAAAGCCTCAAAGAGGACGAGAATGCAAGCCTTGAATTATGTTCTATTGGAAAATGTTCTTTAACGTAAAGGGCATAATGACCTTCTTTTATGTTGTCTAAGATCAAACAAGTATTGCTAGTTCATGTTAGATGTACATAATAGAATCTGTGGTGCATATTAAGTTGGAAATAAGATGCACGGGTTGATTCTTAGACATGGATTTTTTTTGCCATCATTTTTGAGAGATTACATCAATTATCCCAAAAGCTGTAAAAACCCACCAAATTCATGAACTACTACAACAAGTTCCAATATTAGAACTCAATCCAATTGTCAAACTATGGCCATTTCGAGGATGAGCCATAGACCTAATTGGTAAAGTCTATCTTCTTTCAACTAAAGAGCATTCATTCATTATTGTTACTACAAATTATTTCACCAAATCTGTGGAAGTGAAGCCAATGAATAAGGTAAGTCAAACCAATATTATTAAATTTATCAACAAAGATATTATTCACAGATTTGCCTTACCAAAAACAATAACATCAGATCAAGGGACAGTTTTTGTTGGTTCACAAGTGGAGGTATCTGCAAGGGAAATGGGCTTTTGTGTATCACTTCAACACCTCATTACGCTCAAGCCAACAATCAAGGAGAGGCTTTCAACAAAATTGTGATTAAATCCACTTGAGAATATGGTTGATGACAATCCAAGGCATTAGCATGAGCCACTAGTTGACACACTTTGAGCATATAGAGCTTCACAAAAGAGCTCTACCAAGGTAACTCTATTCTCCTTAACTTATGGACATGATGCTATTCTACCTATGGAGTTATTTGCCATATCGTGGCGTATAGCAATTTAATATGGTCTTACTTCCAAAGAATACAATGACGCAAAGATGTTAAGACTTGAAGACCTTGAAGACATGCACTTAACAGCCTTGGATAGGTTGCAAACACTAAAGTCAAAAATAGCCCAAGCATATAACAAGGGGGTGAAGTTCAAAAGTCTGGCAAAAGGTGATTTGGTCTAGAAAGCAATTCTACCACCTTAAAAGAAAGATCCTAGATTTGGAAAATGGTATGCTAATTAGGAATGATCATTTGACATCTATGAAGTGCTTAGAGGAGGAGCATATTGGCTAGATTCACTAAATGAAGAGCTACAACCTTGGAAAATAAATGGTATCTATCTTAAGCCATATTATCCTATGGTATGAGTGGCTAGAGGTTTGGATACTTCTAGTTTTGCTTGAGACAGATTTGGGGCAGAAATTATACAATACTTTATCTTTCATGTTTAGCATTTTATAATTCAATAAAAAGTATTGACCGAAATTTGTAAATCGACTAGATTTGGCCATGAGCAATCAAAGCAGCCAGATTATGGCTGTGCTAGATTCCAACTTGCTACAAAAAAAGAATAAGGTGTGCAACAAGCAAGTTTTGATAAGTATAGACAAATGCAAGAATTGATATCAAAGTGACAATTTACATAGCCTCTAGACTGTAAACATTAGGTTCTAAAATAAAAAAGCATGCAAATATAGTTCAAAAGAAGATGAGCATGGAAGAGAAAATCTAGCAAAGGTGATTTCCTCAATCACTTCATTCTTTTTTTGTGCTTAAGTTTTTTAGCGGCCTCATCTACAAAGGCTGTGAAAGAAGGAAGTTATGCTTTTACTTGTAGGTCTATTTTTAAATCTATGTGAAGTTTGCTACATTACACTGTTAGGTTCTACTCTATTTGTTCTACCTCTAGGAGCTGATTCTTCAGTTCTGCAAGTTTGGCATCAAGGTTTAAGATCTCCTCTTTCAGATCTTGAAGTTGTTTAACATGTGCATTTTGGTGGTTGAAATTTGACATGTGGCATGGGGTGTTGAAGTTTGCATGCAATTTATTCAATTAAAAAAGAACACTTGATGTATTTTCATAAAATTGAGTGTTGGGGCATTGTTTACACTACAAATTGGAAGACTTAAGATTATGCCAAGTTTCAATTTATTTTAAATGGTTGAATGAAATTAAGCTACATTAGATATGATGTTTTGGGGCCCTTGACAAGTTAGATGCCACATAATTAAAAAAAAAAAAAAAAGAAAGGAAAAGAAAAGAGAAAATGGGCTGAAGAAATGAGATTTATCTGTTAGTTACCCATTTGAGTCATGGTGGAGTTGTTTTAGCTAGTTAGGAGTTTGTTTCAGTTAAGATTATGAGCTAGCAAATAATAGCAACATCTGGTGAAATTTAGATGGAAATCTGACTTAGTTTGCTATGGAGGTGTCCATTTTCTTTAAGAAACCACCCACGTTCGTCTAACTGTCTGGTATTGGGGAGTTGTAGGCAAGGAAAAGACAAAAAAAAAAAAAGGAGCAAATTTCCTACTCATTCAACACATGGTTGGCCTTACATGGAACTCGTCAAATTTTTGATTCTTTAGTTTCATCATGGTTGCTCACTTTAGCTTATAGATTTTAGTTTTTAGCATAGATCCCAATAGATTTAGATTGTTTTCAACATTCAAATAGCCAAATTAGTTCATGTAATTGCTTCTACAATTTGCTCTAATGTAATGAACAATAAACTTTTCAATTTCTGTAAGGTACTATTCTTTTTTTTATTGGTATTAGTTTAATGTTTATGATAAGCAGTGTTTCTTCAAATGATTACTTATATGACGTTCATGCTTCTTTTTAATTTGTGGCATGTTAGTTTAACCTCTGTTTATATTAGATTCATGATTATTTAGAATTAAATCTCAAGTTCTGTAATAGTTTGATTTTTAGATCTCTCTGTAGATAATAATTTAATTCAACAATGAACATGCTTAATTTAATTTGAATGCATCTTTTATTTGCATGGCATTTAGTTCATTTAGGATCTGTTAACTCTAATTCATGGTAGTGTTTAAGTCCTTAAACCTGTCAAAGGCAGATTTAGCAGCTCATTTTGTAAGATGGCATCCTTCCCTTTTACAAAGCATCTTAAGGTACATATTTTGATTTTAAACCAATGTTCTTCCAGCCATCCATAAGGAGGTCAGCCATGAGGAAGAAGAGGATAGTTGGGAAAATCCTCCTTTTTTGCTTTATAGTAAAGCAAGTGCTACACTCGCATCTAGATTTTGCTTGTGCAAAGCTACTTAAGGACTTTTTGAGGAAATAAACACAAAAATAATTTTTTTTATTGTTTCTATTGTATATGTTATTTGTGTCTCCATTAGTGTATCTCCCCACCTAGTTCAATGTTTAAACTAGGGGACATTTCCCTTTGATGGATCGATATCAACCCGCCTTAAAGGCACATACACAAGTGATTTCAAGATTTGTGTGCCCTACGAGTTTTAGGGCTATTTAGTGTAGTAGTTTGGGTAGTGTTTAGCATTGCTCAAATAAACCATTAAAGGATATTTGTTTATTTCAAAAGCACTATAAATTAGGTGTTTGATAAAATTTGTAATTTGGTAATTTAAGAATAATGAATAGTAATTAGGTTTAAACCACTAATGAATTGAAAAAACTATCTTAAATAGTTTTTTGTGTCAAATATGTAGTGTATTGAAATTTTTATTTTTATGTAAAAAGTTAACCATTTAATTTATCAATTTTTTGCCACAATTTTTAATTATTACTTAGTTTCAACATCATATTTTCACCTTTTTAATATTAAGTGATCATTATATTTTTAGATTTTACATTAACTTATCATAAAAAAAATTTATATGAAGTTAATGAACAAAATTTGTTAATTATATGAAATAATTAAAATTTTATTTTTTTATTTATAAATAATATAATTTTTTTCTTTGTTAAAAATCAAAATAAGTATATGATTCACACTTTATATTTCATTTCATTTATTTATTTTCTTTTTTATATAAAATTAATAATTTTAATAAAAAAAATAATAAACTTAATTACTTTTAGGCACACCTTCATTTGTCATTTTACATCAAATAACAACAGCTACATGTTACATAACCAAACGGTTACATCAACCAAAATCCACCATCTTTTATCTGCAACTTATTTTTCATTATCAACTATTTATTGTCCGTTATCTATTAATTACTAACTGCTAATCCATTTGATTTTAACCCATATACCAAACATGCCATAAGTAGGAGAAAGTGTCACTTTCATATACTTTAGTTGTTGAGCTTATTGGGTTTTTTTTTTTTTCTTAAATTATCACTAATTGCTAATTCATTGGATTTTAACCTCTATACCAAACATGTCATAAATAGGAGAAAGCGTAATTTTCATATGCTTTAGTTGTTGAGCTTATTGGGTTTTTTCCTTAATTTTTTTTCTCCTTTTTACACTTGTAATAGATTATATATATAAGAGGATATAATCTTATTCTTTTATAAAATCGATCCCCACTCTATTCAAGATTCAAATTTGAGACCTTTAAACTAGGATATTAAACTTTGGTCAGTTGAACAATCCCTTGAAGCTATGGAGCCCATTTTATAATATTCATAGTTGGTTTATACAAATAATGGAGTTATCTTTAGTAGGAATGGTAGGAAGGAATGAACGGTAGAAAGATTTTATTTTATTTTTCTTAGGATAAAAATTTGAGGTAGAAAGATTATTGAATCATTTTTTTTTATAATGTTTACAATTAAGAACTTCATTAATAAGTTTTTATACATTTTGAGACTAATTTTTTTCTAGATAATTACGTACCTAATGATTAGTTTTATAGATTGTAAAATAATAAATAGATAAATTACAGAAGATTTAAAGAATGGACAAGGAAAAGGAGACAAGCAATGGATCATATGGGAGTAAAAGGATAATTGTTTTGAAACTTGAATTCAAATTTTGAATACAAGTTAGCAGTTAATAAATTGCTTGGCCAAAGGATAAGTCTATTGGTTTATAGACGTGTTCGAAATCAAAAGTATGTTTTTTTGCTATTTAAACACATCTCATTGTTTGTAAATAAATAACTTGACTTCTTGCTTTCATACATCTTGTCTTTCTCAAATTTAGATTCAAACTTTTACAGAAAAGTTCAGAAGAGAAGTCTTAAAAATTCGCTAGCTAAGATTTTTGGTGCCTTTGTTGGATCCTAGAGGTGTTTTTGCCGTCAACCCTACAATAAACTCTAGTTAAGTGAGAGCAAAATTCACCTTAAAGACAATGTATTCAACATGCACATATTTTAGTTCTTCAATCCACTATTGTTATCCATTTTAAGGTGAATTTGTCTCACCGGAATCCAACACTTAAACTACTTACAAAATGATGAATCAAGATTTTGTCAGATTAAATTGTTTTGATTGTTCAAATTATAATCGTTGGAAGGACAAAATGATATTTTTGCTCACTGTTTTGAAAGTTGCTTATATCCTTGATCTAAGTCTACTAGATGTTTCTAAACCAACTACTGAAGATGATGATCAAGTGAAAGCAGAACATAAGAAGCAAGAAGAAGATGAATTATTGTGTAGTGGCCATATCATGAACACTTTATCATCTCAACTTTGTGATCTTTATACTTCAGTTACATCTCTAAGGGAAATTTGGAAGGCTTTGGAAAGCAAATATAACAAAGAGAAACAATGTGTGGATAAATTTCTTATTATGAAATATTTTGAATTTTCTATGATAGATGATATGTTTGTTATAAATCAAGTTCATGAATTGCAAATATTAGTATCAAAATTAAAAGACTTGAAAGTGGAGGTTCAGAATGATTACAAGTAAGGGCTATAATTCCAAAACTTCCTCCTAGTTTGAATAATTACAAGCAGAGGTTGTTACATACCATAGAGAACTTCACTTTGGAACAAATCCAAACACACTTGAGAGTTAAAGAAGAAAGTTGTAACCAAGACAAAAGAAGTGCTACACATATTGGATCAAGTTCTAAGGTAATTTTAATAGAACTAGGAAGGCAACTAAAAGAAAGTATGGTGGAAACAAGAGGACATTCTTTAAAGAGGATAGCACCAATAACAATGATAAATTTCTACCAATCTAAAATTGTTGTCATTGTGGAAAGAAAGGTCATCTTAAGCATGACTGCAAGTTTTTTAAGAGGCAAAAGAAAGAAGACTCCAACAAGGCAAGTGTGGTAGATGTTGAAGACTTGGATTTGGTTGCCATGGTCACTAACATGCATATAAGCATGGTTACTGAACTTAATATGGAAACTACAACCAAGTCACTTGACTAGTGGTATAATTCTAGTGCTAAAGTACATGTTTACAACTATAAGTCACAACTTAAAGACAATTCAAATGCTGTTAAAAGACAAGTCTTGATGGGAAACCACAATAAAGCAAGTCTTTAAGAAAGGAAGCATGGAACTTTAGTTTACTTTTGGAAGGAAGCTTGTACTTGTGCATGTTTTCCATGTTCTTTACATTAGAAAAAATCTTGATTTTGCTAATCTCTTGAGTAAGAATGGGATTGAGACTGTGCTAGAGTTTGATAATGTAATTCTATCAAAAAATGGGGTGTTTGTTGGAAAAGGACTTTCTTGTAATAATATGTTTAAGTTGAGTGTTAATGATAAGTCACTTGTTTTTGCTTATACTATTGATTCTTCTTTATGTTTGTGGCATGATAGATTAACACACTTGAATTTTGGATCTTTAAAGCTAATGTCTAAGCAAGGATTGATTACATATAATCATGAGAATAAAGGAAAACGTGAGATTTGTATTCAAGCCAAAATAATGAAGAAGCCTTTTCCCAAGGCTACAAGAAATTCCAAGTTGTCAGATACATTTTGACTTATGTGAGTTATATGGTGTTCTAACAAGAGGCAGGTATGTTGGCCCAGATGATGGCAACCTAAGAGGGAGGTGAATTGAATTTTCAAAAACTTTATGCAACTTTGAAAAACAAAACAATGAACAAGCATAAGCAATTGCAAACTACTAATTTAAAGTACAGAAATTAAAAGTTAAGGGAAGAGAAAGCTTAAACACAAAGATTTATAATGGTTTGGTCATAATTTGTGTCTAGTCCACTCATCAAGTTGCTTTCTTGAGAGCTAGTTTTAGATTCAGAATCTCTCCTCCAACTTTCAAGTGTAGAGACAACCATTTGCAATAGTTTTGTCAATGATATCCACCTTCAACAATTCAACCCCTTGTTACAATCTCTCACAAACCCAATCCTATACCACAAGAATGGTTTTTTCTAGCTTTAACAAGGTTACCTAATTACTTTCTCAATAATTTATAGGTGCTATTGAACCATTCAATTCCATTGTCACAAATCTCTCAATCCTTCTTATACCTCAAGGATAGATTACTAAATCTAATAAGGTTTCCTCAATCCCTCTCTCACTTGTTACAATTAGAGAGAATAAGAAGATACTAGATTTCTCAAGGCATAGGATAGAAGCTCAATGACTCTTGGTTTCTCAACTTGAAAGCTCTGTTTTTCTATGCTTGTCCATTCTTCTAGATCTGGTTTTATAGCTTAAGAATGCTCAATCAATGTATTTCACCGTCTGAACTCCTTTTTGGAATGAATATATTCCAAATATAATAGATAAATCAATGTCCTAGCACACAAGGGGTTAGAACCAGTGTTTTCAGAATCGAACCGGATCGATCGATTCAATCGGTTCGATCGGTGCCCAGTAGGTAAAACGGGTCGGTTGAAACCTCTAACCCGTTTGGGCGGTTGGATCACCCAAACCTGGTGGAACTGGCAAAACTATTCCACCCGAAAGACCGGACAAACCCGCCAGCTCATTTACACCATTCTTTCCTCTCTCTTTTTTTTTTCATATTTTTTAGTGATTAGTTCGTTTTGTCCCCTTTTTTTTTTTCAATGTTACCTTTTTTACCCTTCAACCCATTACAATTTTAGATAAAAATACAGAAAATCTGAACTTAATTACTTAAATTCCTAAAATTAGAAATCCTAAGCCTCATTCATCCTAATCAACTCTTTCTTCAAGTTCCACTTCTCCCTCCGGCCTCCATATCTCCGGCTCCAAATCTCCACTACGCTTGCTCTCTGATCAACTTGTTTCCTCCAGTCTCCATCACCTCCAACACCACCAGCATCAGTTCTTACCCCTTTCCAATTGTGCTCTCCGATCAGCTCTGTAGTCGGAAGAACAGTCAGTCAAGGAGCGAAGGCATGGGGAGGAAGCTCGATGCTTTACTCGAAAGGAATTTAAAGACAACCAAGTTTAAGCCGTTCGTCACCCTCGCTCTCTCTCGTCTCGTCGTTCTCAAGAGCCAACGACAGATTCGCTGCTCCCAGGCTCGCTTTGATGTGGTTTAGCTCCTCGAACTTGGCCAACACGATCGCGTTCTCCTTTGTGTGAGATTTTGATTCTTTTGAAGTCCTGCCTCGAATCGTGGATTATATATGTAGATTCTGGAAATGCCTAAAGCTTAAAATTGCATTTTTATGACTGTGTGCATTTGACACAGTCGGTTGATTGGTTTGATCGGTTCAACCCGTCAAATCGATAACCAATGAGCAAACCGATTCTCTTGCCGATTTGGGTTTCAAAACATTGGTTAGAACTTGCCTTCAGGGGTTGGAACCTAAAGAATTTTCTGCATTAACACTTCAAAAAACAAAATTATCAAGGGTTTCAAACCCTAGCCTAGGTGTTGGAACCTCAACTATAGAATGCACTTTTTGTTTTTGGCTCCCCATAACAAGCAAATATAATCATGCAATTAAATGGACTTTTACCAAAAAGGAAACACATTCAAAACTTAATATTTGAAAATTAATTCAATATTACTAGGAATAAATCATATATTCACAAGTAAATCAATTTCCAATCAATTCAATAAATAATATTATTGAATGCCAAATTGCCATTAAATTTTTGGGGAAACATTGCTTACAATTTGCCAAACACACAATAGAATTCCTTCAAGAAAGACAAATATTTTTCCATATGAGAAATGCAAAGGAAGAAAACACAATTTAAATTATCTAAAAGTTTGGGGTTGTATAGCATTCTATAAGGTGTTAGATTCTAAAAGAGTCAAATTGGGACCAAGAACTATTAAAAGTATTTTTGTAGGATACCATGACAATTTCGAAACATATAGATTGCTTGAATTTGATTCTAAACTAATAGTTGATTCAAAGGATGTGGAATTTATTGAAAATAAATTCATTGATGATTCCAACCATGTTTCAAAACCTACATAAACACAAAATGACACTAATACTGGTTAACCTTTTAGTAGTAAAAGGAATGGTTTGGAACTTTCTATTGAACCTAGGAGAAGTCAAAGAACTAGAAAAGAGAAAAGTTTAGGTCCAAATTTTATATCTCCACAAGCTATTATTTTCCTTATTGAAGGCGACAAGACTACTTTATTGAATAAAATATCAATTCTACTTAATGTTGAAAATGATCCAAAGACCTTTAATGAAGCAATGGCATCTAGAGATGTTGCTTTTTGGAAGAAGGCAAATAATGATGAAATGGATACGATATTATCAAATAATACTTGGATCTTAGTAAATTTGCCTCCGAGTTCAAAGCCTATTGGATGTAAATGGGTATTTAGGAATAACTTCAATCTTGATGGATCCATTCAAACTTTTAAGGCCAAATTAGTAATGAAAGGATTTAAGCAAAAGGAGGGATTAGATTATTTTTTGATACATATGTACCAATGGCAAGAATTAGCTCCATTAGATTACTCTTTGCTTTAGCATCAATATACAATTTGATAATACATAAAATGGATGTCAAAACAACATTCTTTAATGGAGAATTAGATGAAGAGGTGTATATGGAACAACCTGAAGGGTTTGTACTCCTTGGAAATGAAAATAAGGTGTGCAAGTTGGTTAAATCCTTGTATGAATTGAAACAACTTTCAACATAATGGCATGAAAATTTTGATTTAGTAATTCTACAAGATGGATTTCAACATAACAATGTTGAAAAATGCATATATTTTAGGTTTAATGATGAGTAAGGTGTGATCATTTGTCTTTACATAGATGATATGCTTATCATTACAACTAATATGCATGGACTAGATGAAACCAAGAAGTACTTGTCTTCGTATCAAAATGAAAGACCTTAAAGTAGACACCATATTGGCTATTAAATTTAAAAACATAGTAGGGCTTATGCTTTGTGCCAATCTCACTATATTGAGACGTTGCTAAATAAATTTAATCAGTTAAAGATTAACAAAGCAAGTACCCTATATGATGTCTCTTTCAAACTAATTGAAAATCTTGGCAGATTAGTTACACAAATTGAATATGCTAGTGTTATCATTAGCTTTTTGTATGCTATGCATTGTACAAGACTAGATATTGTGTTTTTAGTTTGTAAACTCTCATGGTTCACAAGCAATCCTAGTACTAATCATTGGAAAGGTATTACAAAACTTCTTGGTTATCTCAAGAGAATAGAAGATCTTGGATTAATTTATAATGAATTTCCTACAGTATTAGAACGACATTTGGATGCTAGTTGGATAACTAGTAAGAGTGACAATATATCAATGTCTGGATGGATTTTTACTTTAGGAGGTGGAGCCATTGCTTAGACTTCCAAGAAATAGACATGTATAACTCATTCCACCATGGACGCTGCGTTTGTTGCTTTAGCAGCAACATGTAAGGAAATAAAATGGATGAGAAACTTCCTATCAAATATCAAATTGTGGCCATCACTTATGACATCTACCTCTATATATTGTGATAGTGAAGTAACTATGTCTAGAGCATACAATAAAATTTATAGTTGAAAATCTACACATGTAAGCTTGTGGCATGAATATCCTAGACAATTGATATTTGAAGGTATAGTCACTATAGTATATGTTAAGTCAAGCAATAACTTGGTCGATCCTTTCACTAAAACGCTCTTGAGAGATATTGTTAAAAAGATGTCTAGTGTAATCGCTTTAAAACCCTTTTATTAAAGTCGCCAATAGGGGAAATCCTACCATTCCTAGTTTTATGCTACTTTAAAAGTTTAATGGGTAATATCAATGTATTGACTAGTGATTCAAAGTACATATTTGGAATTGTGCTTATTGTTATGTTTGGAGAATGAGTATTTTACTCTTAATGAAGTTCAAATTATAAATGATGCCTATAATAACAAGGGTTGTACAAGGAACTTCACCTATATGAACATAAGAAGTGGTGCCGCTTCTAACAAAACTTTGGGCTAACCTTTGTAAATTTTCATGAAACCAAGTGGTAGCACAAGGCCATAATAGTGCTTAAATATTAGTGAACTTTTCTGTGAAATTAGATAGTTTCATGGGTGTGATATTTCTAGTTCCAACATTATGAATCAAGGTTTAAGCGTGAAGGCACCTTTGATATTGTTAGAATCTTGAAATGTTTTACAATAAGTGAAAGTTTGTATCAAATAGATACCTTTGCTTATGCATGAATACTATTAGAATTTGATTTGCTTATACTTGTTATTCTTACAATCTAAGAGGGGGATTGATGATCAGTTTTATAAATTGTAAAATAACAAATATATATACCATAGAAGGATTAAAGAATGGACGAGGAAAAGGAGTAAAGGAATGGATCAGACGGGAGTAAAAGGATAATTGTTTGAAACTTGAATTCAAGTTTTGAATACAAGCTAGTAGTTAACAAATTGCTTGGCCAAAGGATAAGTCTGTTGGTTTACAGATGTGTCCAAAATCAAAAGTCTGTTCCTTTTGCTATATAACCACATCTCATTAGTTGTAAATAAATAAGTTGACTTCTTACTCTCCTGCATCTCATCCTTCTCAAATTTAGATTAAGACTTTTACAAAGAAGTTCAAAAGAGAAGTCTTTAAGAATTTGCTAGCTAAGATTTCAAGTGGCTTTGTCGAATCTTGGAGGTGTTTTTGTTGTTAACCCTACAACAAACTCTAATTGAGTGGGGGCAAAATTCACCTTAAGGATAGTGTATTCAATACACTTCAAAGCCACATATTTTAGTTTTCCAATCTAGTATTGTTATCAGTTACCTCTCTATTGATTTAGTGCATTTAAAAAAATTAATTTTCTTGAGTATTGGCCCAAGACTTAAAACTCTAAATCTATCATATAAGCCAACATTTACTTATCAATGATCCAAGTTTTGGAGTTGATTGTCATAGTTGACTCTCCGATTTCAATCAATCTCTATGCAAACCTAACTGACCACGTAGAACTAGGTGACCTATCTCACCTCATTTGGATAGAGGATGACTCCATCTATTTTGACACATCAACATTGATGATTGAATCTGTTTAATAATTGAATAGAATGGAATGTTCTATTTCAATTATAATTTTTGATATTATTGATATATATATATATATAATGTTTGATATAGGTAAGGAATGTTCTTTTTATTTTTCTATATTGTAACTTGGAGTAGGCGTGCCAAAATCATTAATTTTGACAGAGAAAAAAAAAACCCCATGCATTGGAACTTTTGAAAATATATGAGAGGTATGATGGTGCTGGCACATTGAAACAAGGGGCAGCCGCCATAGTGAATTTTTACATACAACACAAGGAAGCATCTTCCAGCACTCCATTTGCTCCAAGGAAGCACCATCGTGCTCTCCTTCTTAACCTTTTGTCTAGTGTTGCAAAAAGTACCATGCAGTGCTCCACCGCTTACCCTACACCCTAGACGGTAAAACTAGGCAATTCTTTAATTAATTTTGACATTTTTTGCGAGAAGGGAGAAACGCTTACGGCGCTTAAGTGGTACATATGCACTAGACAACTGCCAAACGCCGACCATCATCTAGTGCTTTTTGCAACATTGCTTTGTCAATTGGTTTGATCCAACATGATATTGTGAAAAATACCGTAGAGAAAAATGTTACAGTTTTCAGTCTTTTAGAGCCATCCAAGAACAGATGGGAGTTGAACTTGCTCACTCTTGTTGCACCCAATCCATTTTTTTCACTCCTACATGATATATGGTTCAGGCTAGGAGTCCATTGGAAAGAATCTATTCACTCCAAGGGTAGCTTATAAAAGGCAAGTCTATCATCTATGCTATATGTCAACTGTGTCGTGATAAGAGCAAGAAAACTTGGCACAAGTTTCTACACGAATCCAATCTGAGAAACAAAACCATAGAAAAGAAGACTGCAGTATGCCATCATAGAAACATATGTAACCCCAAATCCAGGTTATCAGCTCCTTCTTTATATAGATAAGAGTGACAGTAAACACGAGTAAATGTAACAGAATTGAAAATACCACAGGCACAATGTTTGTCATAAAAGTAAACCTTTCACGCTGGCACAGCAAAACTATCTTGTTTCCATTGTGGCAAATCTACCACTGCACAAGGATCTGATTTCTCAAAATCAGCAACCTGCATGAGAAACAGTGCATTAACAAACCGATTGGAATAAAGGGCCAAAATGAATGAGTGGGGGAAAATAAAGGACAAACAACGGGAAAAGTTACACTTGCCTTTTGATGGCAGCTTGGGCAGTAGTGATATTTATGCCAAAGGCAGTTCATTGAAGGGCAAAGAAAGCAGATCCCAAGACCTAATGGCATCATGCAAGCAACAACTGCCGCCAGACTAGGTTTCGATCTGAATTGCATGCATAAAAAACACATGATAACAAAAAAAAGGAACACTCTAAAGGTTATTGCATTAAGTAGGATGGCAGGAAGAGGTTCAGGGGTAGTAAAAGCACATAACAATCATCAAATCAAATTCAAAACTATACAAGTTGAAATAAGCATACGCGGATGCTTTCATTTTGTGCACAAGTGACCAGCAGCAAACAACTGACTTATTTACTATCCTTTCCAGAGTGATTCTCCTTTAATGTCAAAAACACAAAACAAGCAAAGGGAACAAAATACAAATTCAAATGTGGTGAATTCCATTTACCATCCAAGACCTATACTGCCTTTTTGAAATTGGGAGACCAATTCTCCACCAATAACTGCATCTAACTAAGGATCAGCGTATTTTAATACAGAAAACCTAAGAATTTTGAAAAGTGGATATGATAATTAAACCCATCCTTTAAGATAACAATTCAATTCAACTTCGAGAGCATCGGCAACAATAATACAGAAGAATAAAAACAGTGGTCCGTAGATGATAGATGAATAGGAGGTTTTCAACTGATACTATTTTAAGTGCAAGTTAATTGATTTCATAGACCCAAGTTACTAGCTACTATTTCTTTTCTTCTCACAATTAATGAATCACATCTGAAAAAGATTCAGACGTCATAGCTGCTTAACTAAAGTTAATAAACAAGAACTTGGTTCAAAAACTTCTCAGATTTCGAAGATAGAAAATGATTGGAATAACAACTACCACTTCAAAAATAAAAAAACTTCAAACAAAGCACCCATAAACATTTTGCATGTTCCTTTCGTCTCAGAAAACCTAACCTATAGCCTGTGTCACCCACAAGCATGTATTTGTCTGTTCCAAAATTCAAAGGCACTAATTAAACCATCAAATCAGAATAACTCATTGTAGTTTAGAATTCTTCAACAAAGACCAAAAATACTACCAAAAAAAACAAACAGATCACAAAAGAAGATTCTCTAAACAATCAAACAAATACAGATCCTAATTTTTTTTTTTTTTTTAATTTAATAAAATGGGTATCTGTCTAAGCAAAAGGTCCCAGAACCAGTAATCGCTGCGGAACCTGCAAACTAATCAGTCCACAGCCAGCGGGTGAAGCTTCACCAGAATCACATTAATTCACAATAACGAATTTTTGTGTAGAAAGGAATCGATGAAATAAACAAGAGCGGCAAAATATGAACGGGGGGAGTAAGATCAATGGCCAATACCTGACATCAGTGAGTCCAGACTCGCCACAGTAAGGGCAATTGAACGGAGCAGGTGTGTCCCGGTACATGGTCTGATGAATCGGAATCTCCTTGGGGTCGCCGTAGACGGCGTTTGGTGGGATCATCCCGGCCTGGTACGGGTTCATTCCGATAAAGTATGGAACTCCAACAACAGGCTGGTCGGCTTTCGACATCTTCAGACGAACTCCGATCGAGATTTCGAGATCACAACTGGCTGATCGGAGAATGAGGTTGAATTGTTAATTTGCTTGAGTTGAGTCGTCTTTGTACGAAAACGGAAAATGCAAGGAAGCAGTCAAGCAGAAGAAATTTCTGTTGGAGCATAAATGGGCTTCAGGGCCCATAATTACTGGTTGTAAGTCTGAAGCTACAAGAATCTGGACCTGACCTAGGACTGGATGACCCAATAAGCAGGTCTAGATTTCAGAAGTCTCGTGAAAAAGGGTTTTAGTTAGGCTCAACCAGCCTAGTATAATATTGACCTTCACTTTAATTTTTTCATATATTATCTTTTAATTTATTTTATTCATAAATAGTTTAATTTAAATTTAAAATTTTTTATTTTTATTAAAAAATTATTATTAAATTATTTAATTTGTTAACTAATTTAAAATAATTAATATCTATGTATTAAGGTAAATCATATCTATATATTATTAAATTTATTATTTATTATTTATTATCCGTAAAAAATCAGATTTGTATTAACATAAAGGGTTCATGAAAAAATCAAAGTGAAACACAAGAAAGCCATTTTATTATCTCTTATGTTTTATAATCTAACTTCCTTTAGATTGCCCTAAGTTATTATAATGTACAGTAATTACATAGAAATCTATAAAAGAACATTAATTTTGATTTCAGGATATTTCCTTGTGTTTAGGTTGAGTGGGTTTGAGGGATTTG
>BPVZ01000006.1:2702641-2715380 GCA_020521535.1 Rubroshorea leprosula
AAACTATTTTTTTCAAAAGTATAAAAAGTTACAGCAAATTTATAATAATTGTTTAACTTCACTTTTACAAATAATACTTAATATTTAATATAATTATAAAATTATATGTTAAAATCTAACATTATTTAATTCAATTGCATTATAATTTATAACACTATTTGTTTCCCCAAAAATCCTCAGTCGGCCTTTACCACATGAGTTTGGATGTTAAGCTTGTTACTTGCTTTGTCTAAAAACAAGAAAACAGGATTTTTCAGACAACCCTTCTCCTTTCTAGCAGTCGACCTTCAATGGGATGGTTGGAAAGAACGTCTGTGAAATAAATTACACCCCAGACGATGTTGCAAAACAAAGGGTGGAGTTCTGCAATATGGGTTACTAATTGCCTTAGAAACCGTCAAGGACTTTACCACCACAAAAGTATAATAAAAGTTACAAATCCTAAAATTAACACAGAATCCTAAGGCAACTAATCTAACATAAGATCAATAGAAGAAAACAACATGCCATAAAAATAAAATTCGCAGACAACAGAAAATGTAAAATCCCAAACAATGACTTCTACTACGCAATCCATAACAATTAAACTTAATTACTTGCAGATTTAAAATAAAAATAGTTAAACTACTTGATAACTAAACCTGAAAGAAAATCTATGAAATAATTAAAGTTTGGAAACATATGAAATTAGATCTGAAAATTTAAATTAAATAAACTGCATGTCTGGCTGTTGTGCAGAAACAAAATAACAAAGGCAGAAAGCATTCAACCTAATTACATAAACAAATGACATAGTTGAATCCATAAAAGAAAGAGGAACTAACCAAATCAAAAGGGCAGACCCGTTTTGAAGGCTAAGTTGTTTCCAAATGCTTAAAAGCTAACCTAAATGAAATCTTTGAAAGGAAATATGAACAAGGATGAAACAAGCTAGCCTAAGGCTATGAACAAGAACAGATCTGGCAAACTAATCTGGAAACTATTGCTGAAATCTGGAAAAAGTAGTCTGAAAGTTGAAAAACATGCTCTGGGTAGCGTGTTTGTAGGGTCGACCATCTGTAATTGATCTCTTCCTCATGTTTTTCTTTTCTTCGGTGCTAGGAAACCTTCTGCATGTTTCTCGGCCCTTTCCCACCATGATCGAGTAGTGGGGGTTCCATGTCTGACAGTTGTCTGGCAATTGATAGTTGTTACTCAATCTTATCTCCAATAAAACCCTAAAGATAACCTCATCCTAAAAACTCTTAACTTCCTAACTTAAATCAAACTCAAATACTAGAAGTTATCTTATCCTCTACCACCTGAAATCCAGCTTCTTTAAAATTTCGTTTGGGCCCTTAAATTGTAATCCAGCCCAGCCTAAATCCAGCTTGTTGACTTTTCATGATAATTGGGCTTCACCTTGATGCATGGCCTTCTCTCATTGGTTTATTTTAGGTGTAAACAATGCCCCCCAACACTTGGTTTTATGGGAATAAATCCAAGTGTTTAAATTTTAAATTACCTTTCAGATTTCAAACTCCAAAGGCCACGTGTAGAATCTGCTAAATCCCAAGATGATTGTAGCAAGTATTCCCAACTTTTTCATAGCTAACTCTGTCTGAGCACATCCAGCCATCCACAGCTAGTCATGGCCGCTTGATCAAACTTGCTCTCATTCAAAATGAAATAAATGAAAGAAACCCAATTTAATTATGCACAAAAAGAAGTGTGAACCTGGCTCAGACAGCTTATTAGGACTCGATTCCTCATGCCTCCTAGACTGTGGGGTAATAAGGCTTGAGATAAATTCCATTGATTTTTCTAGGATGAAGCTCCCCATCAAGTGACTCCAAACAACAAGCACCCCTTCTCAACACTTCATAAATTCGGAATGGTCCTCCCCAATTTGGGGACCACTTCCCAAATCTGTGATCTTTCTTGCCAAGAGGTAAAATTGCTTTCTAGACTAAGTCACCAACTGCCAGATTTTTAGCTTTCACTCTCTTGTTGTAAGACTTTGTAATTTTGAGCTTTTGAGCTTGCAATCTATCCAAAGCTGTCAAACGTGTGTCTTCAAGGTCTTCAAGCTCAAGCATCATGGCTTGATCATATTCCCCAGACTGCAGATTATGCTGAATCGCTATTCTTAAAGACCTGGCTGTTAACTTCATTGACAAGACTGCATCGTGGCCATATGTCAAGGCAAAAGGTGTCATTTTGGTTGAACTCTTTTGTGAAGTTTTGTAAGCCCACAGTGTCTCAGACAACAGTTCATGCCAGCGTCTAGGGTTGTCATCCACCATTTTTTCAAGCAAATTAATCACCACCTTGTTAGAAGCCTCAACTTGTCCATTAGCTTGTGCATAATGTGGAGTAGAATTTAGCAGATGGAAACCCATTTCCTTTGCAAATGCTTCCACTTGATGGCTGAAAAAAACTGTGCCTTGATCTATTGTAATTGTTCTGGTAGACCAAACCTGTGGATAATGTCCTCTTTGATGAACTTGATTACATCAGATTGATCTACCTTCTTCATTGGTTTAGCCTCCACCCATTTAGTAAAATAATCCGTTGCCACTATAATAAATGAATAACCTTTTGACGAAGGAGGGCACACCTTACCAATCAAGTCGATAGCCCAACCTCGAAATGGCCACCGTTTCACAATAGAATTGAGTTCAAAGGCCGGAACTCTTTGAAGTGGCCCATGGATCTGACAAGATTTGCAGCCTTTAGCATAAGCAATAAAATCTTTTAAGACAAATGGCCAGAAGAAACCATGTCTGCAAATCAGCCAACGCATCTTGATCCCAACCTGGTGTGCACCACAAATCCCATCATGGACATCAGACAACATCTAGAAACTTTCATCTAGACCCAGACAACGCAGCCGTAGTTCATCATGGCCTTTCCTGTAAAGCACATCCTCAATCAAGACATAATTGAGAGCTTGCATTTTGGTTTTCCTAGATACCTTAGCACCATGATCTTTAAGGTACTAAATAATTAAAAAGCGCCAATCTGTCTGGGTGATATCAATGCTGCAAGTAGAAATTGTCATGCCACGTTGATGAATTGATGGCAGACTACGCTTTTCAACTATTACAAATTTCTGCATTACACCTTCAGGAATCTGCAGACCTGAAGCAATTTGGGTCATTTCATTAGCTTCGTAATTCTGGTCTCTAGGCACATGTCTGATAGATACATCATCAAATTTCTCCAGTAATTACACAGCCAAGGCAAAATAAGGGGTCAAAGCAAGGTTAGTACATTTGTACTCACCAGACAATTGGTTCAAGACTAGTTGTGAGTCTCCTATAACCTCAACCATGGATACTTTAAGCTCCACCAACATCTCAAGACCAATAATCAAAGCTTCATATTCCGCTTGAGTATTTGTGCAATTGAAACCCAGCTGGAAAGACATTTGTGTTTTTAGCCCAAACGGGGAGATAACCACGACTCCAGCTCCAGACATGGTTTCTGTACTAGATCCATCAAAAATAAGTTTCCAAGGAACTAAACTTATTGAAAACAAGTTAATCCCCTTCTCTTCATTTGCTTCCACTTCCAGACATGGATGATCTGCAAGAAAGTCTACCAATGCTTACCCTTTGAGAGCCTTCTGTGGTATGTATTTTAGATTAAATTTAGACAAGGTCAGAATCGATTTACCTATTTGCCCTCTTAACAAAGGGCAAGACAACATATATTTAACAATATCAGTCTTAGCAACCACATAGACTTTGGAATAAATCGAATAATGTCTTAATTTTATTGCAGCAAAAAAAAGAGCAAGACACAACTTTTCGACCGAAGAATAATTCACTTCAGTCTTGGTCAAACATCAACTCAAGTAATTCACAACCTACTCCTGTTGTTTATCATTTTCCTGCACCAGCAGACATCCTATGGACTCGTCTGCGACGGATATATACAAAATTAAAGGTTTATTTTTCACAGGCGATACAAGTACTGGTGGTCTAGATAAGTACCACTTTATCATATCAAAGGCAGATTGGTTGTGTTTTTTCCACTTAAAATTCACCTCAGATTTGAGTTTCAACAGAGGAGAAAAGACTCTGGTTTTCCCAACGAAGTTAGAAATGAAACGTCTTAAGAAATTAACTTGGCCAAGATATGTCTGCAACTCCTTCTTATTCTGTGGTGGTTTTGCCTCAATCACAACCCTAGCTTTGTTCCTATCAACCTCCAGACCACGCTCATGCACCAAGTACCCAAGGAAGTTACTTGCAAACACTCCAAAGGCATACTTTAGTGAGTTCATTTTCAAGCCATGTTGCCTCATCTGCTCAAAAGCCTTTTTCAAATGGACTAGGTGGTCTTCTTCCCCATGTGACTTGACCACAACATCATCAATGTAGATTTCCATGAACTTACCAACCATATCATGAAAAATTACATTCATGGCTCTTTGATCGGTACCTCTAGCATTCTTCAGACCAAATTGTATCACAACCCATTCAAAAGTTCCAACAACACCTAGGCATCGAAAGGTTGTTTTTGGAATGTCTGCGTCTGTAATAAAAATTTGGTTGTTCCCACTATGGCCATCCATGAAAGATAAAATTTTGTGACGAGCTACTCCATCAATCAACAAGTCTGAAATTGGCATTGGATAATCATCCTTTGGTGTGGCTAAGTTCAAGTTTCGAAAATCAATACAGACTCTTAATTTTCCATTCTTTTTTAGCACCGGCACTATGTTTGACAATCATTCAAACATAGGTGACCTCTGCATGTCCGAATGAATCTAGCTTTTACCAGTTGCTCAATTTCTTCTTTCACCTTCAAGGTGACCTCTGCAAACATGCATCTAGGTGGCTGTTTATATGGTCTGAATCCTTCTACAATTGGCAGTTTATGTTCCACCAGTTTTCAATCTAGACCTGGTATTTTTGAGTAATCCCAAGCAAAACAGTCTTTAAATTCATGCAAAAGTCTGACAATGTGATTCCATGCTTGCGGCTCAAGAGAGCCGCTGATAAATGTTACCTTTGACTCACTTTCAAACCCAAGATTGATCTCTTCCAGTGAGTCTTGAACTTCAGCTTTTAGATCATCCAACTTGGCTGGGGCAAGATCTGGCTCCTCCAAAGTTATTTCATCACCCTGGTCTGCCTCCTCTCCTTCATGAACAATTTTAGACCTGTCCACTTGAACTTCTTTTTCAACAAAATAAGTCGCTAATTTCTTTGTTATCTGCAACACGGCTTTTTCTCTTTCTTTTTTCAGATGAGCTTGCTTCATTAAATTTTTTCAATTCTTAGTTTCCCCTTCGACCTATAAGGAATTATTGTTGTTGGCCGAAAAAGTTCATCACAGGCTTCCTCTACGACATGCTTAGACAATGACGGTCTACTGCATGCTGTTACCCCAATTGGCTTCCCATGTCTATCCATTCCAAAAAATCGAATGGTACCAATGTCTTCTTCATAATACCTAGCCTCTACTAGGTGGGTATTGGCTGAAAAAGGCTTATCATCTGCAGACACAACCTCAGCCTTGCCACCATTCTAGAAAATCAGCTTCTGGTGAAGTGTAGAAGGGACACACCAACTTGAATGAATCCAGTCACACCCCAAAAGTGCATTGTAAATAGCAACAGTATCCACCACAAAAAAAACAGACATCAGTGTCCTATTTCCTACTATTAATTCAACAGGTAGCACACCTCTTGAACGATTCACCCCTCCTGTGAAATCACTAATTGTAACATCGGTATGCACTAAATCATCAAGAGACTTGCGTATTTTAAAAAACATGCAAGTTGGAAGGACATTAACTATAGCTCCATTATCCACCAAGACACGATTGATTGGAGTCCCATCCATGTGAGCATTGATATAAAGTGGCTTAATGTGTCTAGCCATCTTTCCTTCTGGTTTTTCAAACAATATTTTGTCAACCATGTCCTTTTCTTCATCATCCTAGGCTGGAACAATGATTGCCTCTTCTTCTGTCTGCTCTGGGAACTCATAGACGATTGGTTCCTCCTCCTTCTTGGCCTGGAAAACCAAGGGTAATGTCAACACCAGACATGACAAATTCACTGAGAATTCCCTAAAATGAATAGTGCCATCTTCTTTTGATTCACCTCCAAGATTCCCAAACTGTTCTTGTGCTTCAAAAGTTGTTTTCGAGACTTCGTCTGGATTCACAATGACAGATGCCACCTTTGGAAAAGCTAGAGATTGGTCATCTTTCTCCAGTAAAGTCTGGGTTACAGTCTCATTTTTCTCTTTTCTCACCCACACCATATTCCTTTTGGTAGGTTGGCGTGGTCTGCGAGATGAACTTCTCTCAGCTTCCACCTACTTCTGTTGCCTTTTCTGCTCTTCAACTCTCTTGCGCTGTGGTCTACGCCTCAAGGTTCTGGGATTCTAGGCTAGAAACTTCAGATGATTGACTTTCTCCTATGGTCTGAAAGGCGACCTGAGTGGTGGTTTGACCATTCTTGGAGATCTAGTACCAGTTGAGTGATGTCCAACACCTTTTAAGCTAAAGTTCCTGGTCACAATGATCCTTCCTTGCCTTCTGAACCTCTGTCGGTCTGACCTGACGCTCCTGCTATGTTTGGATCTTTGCGCCTTAATAACCCACCTTAAATCGTCAACAGCAAGGTTCCTTTGAGCATAAGGCAGACTACGATTTCTAGCAACACTCCTCAGGTCTGCAACATTCACGCCAACAAATACAGTTAGAAAAGGATATGCATCTACTCTCATGGTTTCCTTCGCTTTATCTGGAAATTTCAAGATGCCCTTATTAATTTTTTCCAATGGCCTCAAGGCTAGTCCATTAGTCTCTTATACCAGATCTATTAGTTGATCTCTATTGAATAGTTGAGTTGGTTGATTTTGCAGACCGCGTTGTACTGGTTGGGCTGGTGGAACTTATGGTTGGAAAAAGTCCCTTGGATGGGGTTGATGATGAGAACCCACATTTCCCTTCTTAGCTGGTGAAATATACCTATGCTGAGGTTGATGGCTATGGTCTGCAACAGGAGTAGCAGCCTCCATTAGTTTGTGTTGTCTTTGCCTTCCACCAATGAAGAAATTTTGCTGTTGAACATTGGGATGAGGATGATTTCCTTGCCCCTCGAGTGTTGGGATTGGGGCTTCCTACATCTATCTAAGCATTTCAACAACTAGAGGAGGGACCTTAGGTTTGGGCTGTCGCACTTGCTCAACTACTTGTTCTGAAACAACCTGTAGTGTTTTGCGACTCTTATCTCCAATTTCACGGATGATCTTAGTGCCTTTTTCAAAAATCCATCTCAATTCAACCATATATTGTCTAATTGTCTTTTCTTGACGTCTAGAAGATTCTGCTTGACTCTCAACAAGTTTCTGTATAGCCTGGTTCTATTTTCTGCATGCTAACTCCAAATGTTCAGTCATACCTCTACTTACATTACTTGATTCAGCAAAGTCATCTCTGCGGTCTGCATATTTTTCTTTGAAAATTGGATTGCCATAAGATCACTCCACGAAGGATGATAAGAAAGGAGGGACAACTGGATCATTCTCACCCTCCAAGTAGACTAGATTGTCATTTGCATGTTCAACCTGGGCTGGTTGAACCTCTTTATCTTTGCTCTTTCTCGGTGGCATGGCTCTAAATGCCTCTGAATGTATGAACAGAGGATTTGTGAACCTTAACTGATACATCTTGCTGGTGGTCCCACTGGGCGTGCCAACAAAGGATTGTTTCCACAAAAATCCTCAGCTGGCCTTTACCACATGAGTTTGGATGTTAGGCGTACCACTTGCTTTGTCCAAAAACAAGAAAACAAGATTTTCCAGACGACCCTTCTCCTTTCCAGCGGTCGACCTCCAATGAGATGGCTGGAAATAACATTTGTGAAATAAATTGCACCCTAGACGATGTTGCAAAACAAAAGGTGGAGTTTTACAAAATGGGCCTTGGAAACCTCCAAGGACTTTACCACCACAAAAGTATAATAAAAGCTACAAATCCTAAAATTAACACAGAATCCTAAGGCAACTAATCTAACATAAGATCAATAGAAGAAAACAACATGCCATAAAAATAAAATTCGCAGACAACAGAAAATGTAAAATCCCAGACAATGACTTCTACTACGCAATCCATAACAATTAAACTTAATTACTTGCAAATTTAAAATAAAAATAGTTAAACTACTTGATAACTAAACCTGAAGGAAAATCTATGAAATAATTAAAATCTGGAAACTTATGAAATTAAATCTGAAATTTTAAATTAAATAAACTGCATGTTTGGCTGTTGTGCAGAAACAAAATAACAAAGGCAAAAAGCATTCAACCTAATTACATAAACAAATGACATAACTGAATCCATAAAAGAAAGAGGAACTAACCAAATCAAAAGGGCAAACCTGTTTTGAAGGCTGAGTTGCTTCCAAATGCTTAAAAACTAACCTAAATGAAATCTTTGAAAGGAAATATGAACAAGGATGAAAAAAGCTAACCTAAGGCTATGAACAGAACAGATTTGGCAAACTAATCTGGAAACTATTGCTGAAATCTCGAAAAAGTAGTCTGAAAGTTGAAAAACACGCTCTAGGTAGTGTGTGTGTGTAGGGTCGGCCCTCTGTAACTGATCTCTTCCTCCTGTTTTTCTTTTCTTCGGTGTTGGGAAACTTCCTCCATGTTTCTCAGCCCTCTCCCACCATGATCGAGTAGTGGGGGTTCCATGTCTGACAACTGTCTGGCAGTTGACAGTTTTTACTCAATATTATCTCCAATAAAACCCTAGAGATAACCTCCTCCTAAAAACTCTCAACTTCCTAACTTAAATCAAACTCAAATACTAGAAGTTATCTTATCCTCTACCACCTGATATACAGCTTCTTTAAAATTTCGTCTGGGCCCTTAAATTGTAATCCAGCCCAGCTCAAAGCTAGCTTGCTGACTTTTCATGATAATTGGGTTTCACCTTGACATATGACCTTCTCTCATTGGTTTATTTTAAGTGTAAACACTATTTAAACCTAACCTCTCATTTATTTAAAAATTCTATAAAAAAAAATTAAAAACTCATTCTTTTGTTATGAGTTGCTCTCCACAAAATCCAAAAGAATACCAATTATACAAAACCTAAGAAACTTAAATTATTACAGAGTAATAAATGTTATTGATTTTAATAATTATACATTATATAATATTTTTAAAATTTTAATTAATTAATAAAATTTATTATATGTTATCTACAATACTTTTAAAAAATAAATAATTAAATATCAAAATGACTTTTAATCATATTTACAATCACAATTATAGCAACAACCTCATGACAATTCCCAACATACCCTAAAAAGGGTTTGGGTTTAGATCCAAATCAAAAACACTGGAAAAAACAAGCTTGGACTCTGATCTTGTTTGAAAGGGGTTTACTCTGGACCATGGCCCAAAATGCCAGATTCGATTTTACAGCTTTTTCATGGCAATTGTTTTTGGCTGGAAAGCTTTTTGATGACATAAATAAATAAACAAAAATTGTCTGACTCTATGTGTGTGTGTGTGTGTGTGTTTTTTTTTTTTTATTCTTTTTTAAAACCCTTCTTGTACTAAGTGCGAGACACTCCTATCACATTTGGTTTCTTCAACCACAATCTTATTGTGATCCAATTCACGTGTCTAAGAGAAAAGGGTTCAATAAAATTACTGTTGTGTGTGATAAAGAGATTATCAAGTGAAATCCACTAATAAGTAATTGTTATATTGTAAGTTAGATTTAAATTTTAAATTTTGAGATTAATATTTAAAAAAATTAATTTTTTTAATTATACTAAGTTCATATCAAAAGTATGCCCTTAATATTGTTTTTTTTTTTTTATGTTACCCTTAATATTGTTTAGAAAGTGATTATTCAGAAATTATATCAAAGTTGACTCAAAAATATTTTAATAAAAAATATATAAAAAAAAAGAGAGGGGTTATTAAGGGGTGTAGTTTGACCATCTATTATTTTATTAAAATTATTTATTTAACTAATATTTTATTTGTTTGTAATTTTTTTAAATAATTAATATCATGTCTAAAAATATTGTTTTATAAATTAATTTATTAAATAATAAATATTAATTAAATTAAATTAAATTAAATGACTTCGATAACATAGTGAATGAACATAAGTACACCGTTATCATTAGGAGATAAGAATCAAAAGATTTACCTCAATCATTTTCAATTTGACAATACCATATGTACAATGTGTCAAGTACAACATTTTTTTATAATACGAGTGTATGACGACGTGACGATACAAAGTCACAACGGCTATCATTTCTCTTAGTCCCAAACTGCAAACTACCTACAGCAAATTTCAAATCAATGAATCAAAACAGTCCAAGACGATGAGATTGAGGTGCCATGCACTCCGCGTTGAAGGCCTGACCACCAGACTCACTTGGTTGGCACACCCAGTGACACGAAGAATCTGAATGACACCTAAAAGGAAGTGCAAAATTGTCAACGAAAGATGTCTTACACAAAATTTAGAACTGTTTGGTATGGCTGGTGGGAGTTTTAGCTTTTTGAGTACTGTTATTAGAGAGAAAATAGAGCTTTAGCTTTTAGAAAGGTGAAAAAGTAAGTGAAAAATAAGTAAGTGAAAAATAAGTAAAAAGAGAGTTTATGAAAAGTTTGGATTTGAAACTTTTGAGCTTTTACTGTTTAAGAGTTTTTTGAAGTTAAAAAAATATTTAAAATTGTAAGTTTTTAAGAGGAAAATTTAAATTCACGAAACATGAATAGTGTGCAAAATCTGAAACTCCTAGGAGCTGCACCAAACATGCCCTTAATCAGAAACTTGACTGGAATAACTGTTGTAAGATGTATTGGGGCAAAAGTACACTGTTGAAAATGCAAAGTAGAATAGAAAACACCGGGAACAAAGGATATCCAAAGCGACAAACACAGATTCCCCACTATCCTCAACCTCACTCCATTTCAATCATGGGAAGTCGAATCCTAATTATGGCACCAGATCAAAACCCCATTTTTTGTATCTATAGATTAAACATAAAGGGATACATAGGAAATCCAAGGGCTAAATTAAAACATGTCCACTAAGGAGATGATTAGGGACATCCAGAAAGGATATTTTCTGCAAGAGTGAACAAAGCTTGGATTAATTGTCATCCATTCCATGGAACCACTTGTATTTTCAGGTTAATTTGTTCTTCTTAGGAAGAATGTCTTAAAGGGGACAACTTCGTACCTTATCATGCTTTAGCCAATACAAGGTAAAATCGAATCCCCGAATTGCCTCTAAAATTAGAGGTTTTCTCCTTTATGATATAATGGAGTGAAAGACTAGATAATCTCTTAATCGTAGCTTAGATTGAGTTATCTATGTCTACTGTTGAATCTCCTTTGTCTTTGAACCTGTGAAATAACACCCTTAACCTTTTTAACTTGATAATATATGGTATATTTTTTGAAAAGCCAAGACAAAAACTTTTATTATTAAAATATAAAGAATATTCAATCTATTACAATGCCTTAAAATTTAAATATTATATAATAAATAATAAATATAAAAAATTAGTTACAAGTTAAATAGTATTATAATATAAAATATAAACCTCTAAAATGAGAACTTTAATAGACATATCACCATCAATTAATTCAAAGTTATAATTAATTTCCAAGATTAAATAAAAAAAAAAAAGGAAAACATAGCCAAACAAAATACACATAGAACGATAGAGACTCACTGCAGCTTAGATTCCCTCCTGCCATTTGCCAAGTTTACTTAAAAGAAACAGAATGGTCCCCTTTTACTGTTTTCCATACGACACTATTCGCGCAATAATGAAATAGGACTATGTTACATCAACAACAGTGCTGTGTTCTTAATTATTTTAGATTTGATTCAAAACTTAAACTCGAACGCCACTTTCAAATTATTACCTATTTTCAAAAAAAAAAAGAAAAGAAAAAAAGAAAAAAGAACAGAACGTCCAAATTAATAAATATTTAAATTAATAAATATCCACTAATAAATTCAATCTTTAAACTAAAAGTTTTAAATATATAAATAATTCGATGTTGATATATTTTACTACTCTCACTGCCGCTAAGAGGGGGAGAAGGTTCCCATACGACCCTGCCGCATGCTCTGATATGAAACTAGAAGCCCTCGATAATATTGGGCCATCCTCTGATCCTTGTCTGCTTTGTACGATATTTAGAGCTAGTGCATCTCCTTCTCTCTGCATTTCACTATTTGGCTGACAAATTCGAATCTTTTAGGACAAAGGGACTCTCCTCGTCAGACCAAACAATTGCATGTCACTTCCGTACTTGGGTCTTATCCCATTATCTTCTTTAGGGATGAGCGGTAAAATTCACGATTAAAAACAATTTGAAATCAACTCAAATTATACCTGATGAATAAGATTTGATTAAGTTTTGAAATTTTTAATTAAAAATTAAGGATGCATTTAGAATTACAGTGGAAAGTTTTTTTTGTATCTATATAATGTTCTTAGTTATATATGTTTAGCAATTTTTTTAAAATTATTTTTAAAAAATATTATAAAAAATCATAGTAGATTTGCATTAATTTTATATATAAAATAAAAATTTTCATTTTAAAACTTTTTAATTATGACTTTTATAAAAAATACTTGATATTTAATATAATTATAAAATTACTTATTAAAACCTAACTTTATATAATTTAATTACATAATAATTTATAATATTTTAATAATTAT
>BPVZ01000006.1:2715480-2727852 GCA_020521535.1 Rubroshorea leprosula
AAAATTTAAAATTTTAAAATTTTTAAAAAATATAAAAATAATTTTTTAATTAAAATAAAAACTTATTTAAATGGTTATTTTCAAAAAATTAACCAAAATCGATAAATCATTTTCTCTGATTTGGTTAATAGTTTTTAAAATTAAATAACCAGAATTTTAGTTAATCAATGGTTACGGTCAAACTAAACTGTGCTCACCTCTTATTCATAATATTGTTTTTTTACATCTTATCGATAATATTCAACTTTTAATTAAATTAATCCGAAAACACTTTAATCATTCAAATTAAAAAAACCATTCGATTTTTCAAAGATTCTATGCTAGATTCTCTGCTACTAACGTGGATTCAGATTTGAGAAACCATGAAAAACATTTTCATCATTTTTTTTAAATGGAAAGTTAATTATAACATATTCACTTTGGATGGAAAAAATAATTTTCTAATTGTTTTTTTTTTTTTGTTAATAAAACAATTTTCTAATGATACATGAATGATGGAGGATGGATTGTCTGGTTTTTTTTTTTTTTTGAAAATGATTGTCTGGTTATGCATTAGGGACAGTCATACTGCTACAGACACCTGAATTTTCATTAGGAGATGGAAGGAATTTGAGACCCCACTATCAATGTCCCGTCCAAGGTGAAAAATAAAAGGAATTTATTCTCTGACAGGAAGTTCGTGCACAGCAGATTGTTGTCTACCTCACAACTGTAGCCTTTTTTTTTTTTACACGAAATTGTATATGTAGTTAATATTGTTTGCTAGTTTTTTAATATCTTAAAATATAAAATATATTTAATATTTATTTTAATTAATAATTTATATTTTTAAGATGATAAAAAATTAAAAATTAAAAACTAAAATATTACCTAATATTTCCAAAAGAAGTCACAATCAGACGTGTCTCATTAAAAAATTATATTTACTATCTAGTAGCAAGTTCGCGGGTCACAGCCCACAAATCTTTTTCTTTACCTTTCGGGCTAGTATTTGGTTTGGGGCATTTTCACATTTTGGGTGAAAATGACTTCCGCCCGAAATGAATTTCTTAGCCAAAAGAAGTGCCTATCCAAGGAAAATCATTTGCCTAGAATATATGGCCAGGAGCGATTTTCGTAACTTCCAAGCATGAATTTAAAACTCAACTTGATTTGGTTGGTAGAGCCAGATTCAGTTATAAAAACATATCAGATATATGTTTTTGAAGATTGATATTGTTTGACAATATTTTTTTTGGTACTTCATCATTTAGTTTTTATTTTTTTTATTATTTAAAAATATAAAAATTAATAATTAAAATAAATATTAAATATATAATGAAAAAATATATATATCATCTCTACATTAAAAAAATTAAAATTTTAATATTAATTTATGTTATTTTATTTAATTAAAACTCAATTTAAATTTTAAAAATTTATTTTATTAAATATTAATATTTAAATTTAAAAACTAATTGAATTTTTAACTATAAATTGAGATTTTAATTTTTTTTAAAGTTGAAATTAATACATACTAATTTTATATATATAATATATTTTATATATTTTTAAGAGATTGAAAAACTGAAAAAATTTAATTGCATATTAGTTTGGTTAACTAAATCTTAATTCGTTCAGAAGAAAACTTGATAAATCTCGTCAAAACTCCGTAAATTCGATCAAACGGAGCTACTTAATAAAACCGTTGACCTTACCTTATTAATTTCAAAATCTTTTTTTTTTAATTTTTTTCCCTTTTTTTGCATTTTATCTTTTTTGAATTATTATATATATATTTAATTAAATTCAATTTTTTAAATTACTTCTTTTTTTTATAGAAAATAGAAATTTATATTAAAATAAAAAGAGATTACAAATGAATCTCTATTGCATGCATATAGCCTAATTAAAATAGAAGCATAACTTACAGTATTAGTAATAAATTTAAACTATGCCCATGACAAATATAAACAATTAAGCAAAGAAAGCCTTCTATAACTAAAGATTGCATCTACAATCATTGTATGGGCATATATAAGGCTACTAAAGTAGAAAGGAAAGTTGCTATGAGTATCAGAAACTATTGGACATCCTCACTTATTTAGCCAGCTTCATAGGGAGAGCAGGGAATCTCAACATCAACAGTCCCCAACCCGTTAGATGTCGTCCCTTTCTAATACATGCTTCAACCAACAGAAGGGTAATGGCCTTTTAGCCAATTGGGCTAACGCCACCCCTGTATTGTCTACAAGCACTTTAAGGGTTCTCTCTTCCTCCATAGGCGTTAGAAAACTCCTCCACTTGTTTTGAGTGTGTTCCTCTGTGTGCAACATGGATCCCCCTACACGGTCTATCCTTTTCCAACTACTCTTATTTGCTTTTGTATTTTTCCCTTTCCCTCTATGATTACTCATGTCCCCAAACTGTTGGGACAAAGGAACGTCCACCAATTGTACCTTAGCAATTAGAGGCAAAACAACACGAGACTGGTTTGTCTCTACTTCATTTATGCTATTCTCATTGTTACCGCCCTCAACTTGTCTTCCACAAATGGGCATATTATTTAGTGATTGGATTTCTTCATTCTCAGAAGGCTTTGTAACATCTATGCCCTTTTCTCCCACCAAAATTTGGGTATTTGCAGAGAAGGCTTCATCCAAAACATCAAAATCGTCTGTGCACCATGAGTTCTCTAATTCAGCTTTTAACCAAGGACCAAAGCATTTGATAATCTTACCACCTGCATCTTTAATGCAATGAGCAATTTCACAATCATTCTCGACATGTCCCAAACAACCACAAACAAAACAAAACTCTAGGAGTCTTTCATATTTAATCATGAGTTTCCTACTCTCTGTAGCAGTAATTTGAGAAGTCTTGAATCGTCTTAGTGGGTTATCGACATCTAAGTCTATTCTAACTCTAATAGCTTTCTTGAATCCTTCATCCACCTCCAGGACTCTTCTTAAAGAACTTCCAATCATGAAACCAAACCCTAGCCTGAGGAGTTTGGAGCACGGGAGAAAAAATTTTAGAATATAAATTACTTCTAAAATAATTTATAAGTCTTTTTAAGTTGATTATATTTTAAAAATAGAATAATATCAATATATAGTAGTAAGCAATAAAAAAAAATATTGAAAAAGTCAAGTTTTTAATTACCTAGCCAAACTAATCAATTAAATCAATTGAACAGATTACGTAGAATTCAATACTAAAAATGGGTTGGACACCGGGTTTTAAAGCATTACTTCTAAGGGCTAAAACCAATTTTTAGCCCCTCACCTTACAAAATTGATAAATTTTAGCTTTTAACTTATAATATAACACTTTTAACTCTTTATCTTACAAAGTTGGTAGATTTTAACCCCTCACCTTACAAAGTTAATAGGTTTTAAGCCCTTACTTTATATTATGACACTTTTAGCCCCTTATATATACGAATTGAAGAAAATAACTCTTATTTAAAATCAGGTTATAATGTTTTATTAGTTCTGTTAACTAATTGTCAGTTTTGTTAGTTGACTGTTAGCGTCGGTTAGTATTTTGTTAATGAAATTAACAAATAAAATTGAATTTAAATTTCATTTTTTTTATAACAGAATACTAATAAATGTTAACAGTCAACTAACATAACTAATAGAACGTTGTAACCTGATGTTAGCTGAAGGTTATTTTCTTTAATTCGTATCAGTGAGGGACTAAAAATATCATAATATAAAATAAGAAGTTAAAACCTACTAATTTTGTAAGATGAGGGGCTAAAACTTATCAACTTGGTAAGATAAAAAGCTAAAACTATCTTGTTATAAGATGATGGGTTAAAATCTATTAATTTTATAAAGTGAGGGGCTAGATGTTGGTTTTTGCCTATTTCTAAGGGGAAGCGCATTCCGTAAAACTGGTGGTTGTCATTTTCGTAACTTCCAAGGGTGTCCGTCTTCCTAAAAGTGTTAAAAAGGGTGGCTGCCCAACACCCACATTGATGGATAATTATTAGTTATATAATATAGAATGAGTAATGTCATATTTACATATAATTTATAGAGTTTAGTTTATATTAATTTTTATTTTTTTAAAAATTTAAATTTAAATTTAAAATTTAAAATTTAAAATTTTATTTTATTAAATATTGATATTTAAATTTAAAAACTAACTATATATTTTACTATAATTAGTTTTTAAATTTAAATATTAACATTTAATAAGATAAAATTTTAATTTTGAATTAAATTTTAATTAAATAAAATGATGTAATTTAATATTACAATTCTAATTTATTTGGAGATCAAGTTATGACTAAAATATATTTTTTCCTAATTTATATATGTTTTATTTAATAAAATCTTGATATTTTTATTTTATTTTTTATATTATGAATAATTGAAATTCATCATAACTTTTGGATAAAAAATAATTTAAAAAAAATAGGATAAAAAGTTAAAAAATCTCAATCATTCGTAGCGGAGAAATAAATAATCAAGATTTTGAATAAATGATATATATAAAAATTATGTGTAAGTGAATTTTAATCCCAATGGAATAGAGAAAAGATTTATCAATCAAATCTCTAAAAATTTACTCCCTATAGCCCAAAATAATTATTTTTTAATTTTAAATTTATCTTAAATTAATTATCATTTTTTCATTTTTAAGGTAGACAAATAATTTTTTTTTTACTTTAACCCTTTATTATTAATTTATTTTAATTAATTATCCTATCACAAAAAAATCCTTTTTATCTTTTGGTTTTTTTCTAAGGTTAATATAGGTAAATTCATAAATTGTTCTAAATCCTTAATTTGAATAAAAACTAAAAAAATGATAGTTATTTTAGAATAGAAGGAGCAGGTGAAAAAAATACTTTAAAACCACATTATTTTAATAAATTATTATTAAAAAAAAGCTAAAATAACATATTTTTAAAATAAAAATGAAAATATTTTAATCTTCTTTTAAGGTACTTTATTGAAATAATATAATTTTAAAATATTTAACCTTTAATTTTTTAGAAATATAGCTAATAAACACTAATATTAATAAGAAAATTATTAGTATATTCTTCAATTTGATATACCTTTAGATACTCATCCAATTTAATCATTAAAATATAATAAAATAAATTAAATCAGTCAGAATTGCATTTTGTATGTGTGAGTATCACTACATCTTTTAGTTTATATGTCTTTAATTTTAAATAAAAATAATAAATAGTTTAATGAATGTGTTGTGTAATATATTAAATTAAAAAATATATCAATCAATATTCAAATTAATGCTATATAACACCCTCTTTTTCTAAATTCCACTCACCTATGCTAGTAATAAAGTTCAAATGTAAAATCTGTAATAAAAATAGTATTATATTTTTTTATTTAAATGACATCAAATTATAAAACTTGATCCACCATTAAAAAACGAGATCTTTTCTCAATATTAGGAGCACATCCTAATTTCCATCCTAATTTAATAGCTGCACCAGACAAATTTACAGAAGAATCTGGTATTCACAGTGCCTTGACCCGTTATTCCATTAACTCAAATTATTCTTGACATGCTGCAGCCCCCTTCTTTTGAAAATCCATAGTATCTAATTTTACAAGGAGTGAGGAGCATTGAAAGAAGGTACCTAATTGTCGGAAAAAGAAAGGGCAAGGGGAGGGCGGTGGGTGGTGGGGAAATACAGTATAGCTAATTGATTGCGACGCGCGGCTTCATTAGCATACGTGGTCTAATCCCATTGGTTCGGTTATTCTTCCGCAAATTTGCAAGTGTAATTATATGTTGATAATTTTTGTTGATAAAATATGTAAATAGTTCTTTTTTACAATTTTTCAATACAATTTTTTACGTACATTTTTTTTAATGGTTTACATATCATTCATAAGCAAGAATGTTATTTTATCAAAAAAAGAATGCTATAGGTATAATATTATGAAATATTTTAAATTTATAATTTTGACATGATATTAAATAAATATTATATATTATTAAAAGAAAGAATATATATAATATTACAGATAAATTTTAAAATGAAAAGAGCTATTTATATAATGACACATCATATTGTAAGTTTACAATATCACGTGATATTGTAATTATATCATTTTTACATTAGGAAGTAGATCAATATATATAATATTACAAGTCCTAATAAAATTAAAAGAGTATAGTAAAATTAAAAGAGTCAATAATTAAATGACATTAAAATCTATATAAAAATAGCAATACTATAGTTACAATGCTATTTAGAATTTACGATTTCATTGGTATTAAATGAATAAATGCATGTAATATCATAAATAAACTCTTGAATAAAAAAGTGAATTATATAATAACGTAGAATACTAATTAATATATCTTTTAATTCAACATATTACATAATATATTCATTAAAAAATTGTGTTTTTAATATGAAATTAAAGATAGATAAATCTAAATACACAATCATGCATATAACATACATAAATCAACTAAATTAATTGTACTTATATTATATTTTAGTAATTAAACCATATAAGTGTTGAAAGTTATGTTGAAATAAAGGATATATTAATTATTTTTTAATGATATATTATATTATAAATTTATTATAATACATAATATTATTATTATAAATTTTTTGATATAAAATAATTTATCTGTCAATCATTTTCTTACCAATTTATCAGCCTACTTATACGGCGTGAAGTTTGTATGGTGTCGTATCCGCTGCTCTCTCCTCTATTATCTGCCTGTACTTCTGTTTATTCTGTTCATGGATGATGCACTTTTTTATTTTATTTTATTTTTTATTTTTATATGATTCTATTTTTCAGATTGCTTTTATGAAACGGAAATTAGTTGGAGAAAAGCACCTCATTGCACAACCCAAAATGGAGACGTATCATGATAATTTTTGTACAGTAATAAAGGCTCAGGATGATGGCCTTTGACTTTGAGTTTGGAGAAGAAGAATACAATAATTCAAGAAAAATAAATTAAAAATAGAAATTAAAAAAGTGTTATATGTAAACTGGAAAACATGAGAATTGAAAAAAAACAAAGAGAAATAATGCCCGCTCTCCTAGGTTTAGAGCAACGCGATATTCACGTGAGGGTCGCTTCTCTTCCGACCACAATTGCTAAGTTTCTCTAGCTTTTCTTTACTTTTTTGAGTTTTTCTTCAATTATTCCCTTTTTAGCCACGTTTAGTCGTCAATTCGTATATTTTATTTTAACACTTATTCATTTACACTTTAATTTGAAATATTATATAATATATTTATTAAAAATTATTATTTTTAATTTAAAATTAAAAATATAATCATACATATAAAAAAAATAAAAATTAATTAAATTAATTATATTTATATTATATTTTTAATATAATTTAATTAGACACATGTCAAAAAATTTGTTTAACCAAGTATGTATCAATAATTTTCTATTTTATGTATTTATTTCATTGTTTATCTTCATCTTTCAACCTAAAATCCCAAAAAAAATTCAAAATTAAGAACCAATTTCCCTTTCGATTTAATTATGTTTCTACGGATACTACATTACTGTGGTTCCTGGGTTAAGATTTTGCTGAGCAGAGGACAGAGATTGTTCATAGAGATGAGAAGCCAGTCAGAAATCATCACGATGATATGAGAGATCATTTAACCTATACAGTAACTAAAAAATGGATTGACGTGAATCTATGGGGCTCTGCAGCAATTGTCAAGGGCTAGGAGCAACCCTCTGATTTTCATGATGAATGGCTCACGGAAAATCATAGCCCCAAATTGGTCTATCAGGAAGATTCTACGTTATTTTCTACGCCTAAAATAAATTTCTAAGTTCCTGATGCATCTAAATTCGAAGTATGAATTTAGCATGCATAATTTTGACGATTCTTGTAGCTCTTTAGGGGTAATTATATGTTTAAGTGTTATTGAAATTCATGATAAGTCATATCTAGAAAAGGTAATGTCTAAATTAAATGGTGGATTGAGTTGTAGTTTTGGTTTGATGATTGAATTTTGATATCTAGACGAAATTTGCTGCACTTGAGACTCGACTTCTACTGGGATTTTGTAGTGTTATGAATGGTCAAATCAATTTTCTGTCTTATTTAAACAGTGCAGAAGGAGGGAATTGTTCAAAAAAAGAGGCAATTGGCAAGGATGTTAAGGGTAACATAAAAATACTGGTTAAGGAATGTTTGGTGAGTGTCCTTATCTATTGGTTCACTAGGGAAATTTGTCCCTATTAATCTGGTGCTTAGGCAGGAGGCATGGACTAACCACTTTCCTCCTTTTCCAAGTCTAGTGCAGCTAGTTTTGAGGGCAGGAGGGCCAAGGGCAATGGAAAAAAAGAAGATTCCCTCTTCTAAGTTCAGTGCATTTAGCATTGGAAAATATGCAAAAGGATCATGATTCATGTACTCGCCAGTTCGATACTTGATGGGTGCACACGGCATAAACCAAAAAATTTTAAAAGTAAAATTACAAATTTACCCTCTCACTAAACCATTTCCCAAATAACAACAAGAACAAATCTCAGGAAAACTCAATCAAGCATTCAAGCACCAAATCCATCCTTACCCTAATCATTTGCAAGACAATTGGCAGCCGTACCAGGTTCTCACCTTCTTCCTCTTTTTTTTTTTTTTTTTTCTCCTCGGTTTTCTAGCAGAATCCAAATGGAGAACCTAGATTGGGTTCTCCAGATGGAGAGAGAAAAAAAAAAAGAGGAAGAAGGAAAAATGAAGAAGATAATGAATTTGTTAGAAGAGGAAGATGGAGAGATAAGAAGAAAAAGGGGTATTGTCAGGAAGATGACTTTCAAGGTTAAATTTGTAATTTTATT
Source organism: Rubroshorea leprosula (assembly GCA_020521535.1). Lineage (NCBI taxonomy): Eukaryota > Viridiplantae > Streptophyta > Magnoliopsida > Malvales > Dipterocarpaceae > Rubroshorea > Rubroshorea leprosula. The sequence continues at coordinate 2,724,301 of BPVZ01000006.1, forward strand.
CTTATAATTATTTGGTTTTGTAGAGTGTGTACCTCCGGGTATTGAATCAGGGGGTGCACTAAGCATTTTCCTACTCAAAATGTGTTAAAAAATGCTAATTTTCTAGGGTTATGTGCTAGGAAATGTTGATGGAAAAAAAAAAACATGTCAAATAGTTATTTTGTCGGAAAAAAAATGCGTTGGGAAAACTAATTAATATTTTCCAACATTGAGTGCTAGAAAATAATGGGTAACGGTGAATTCATAATGTGTATTAGACTGTTGTTACCATTTATTTTCAAGTGCTTAGCGTTGAAAATAGTTGATATCTTACAAGTATACCATTTATTTTCAAATACTCAGCACTTGAAAATAGTTAATACTAAGAAGCATATCTACTATTTTTTAACACCAAACACTGAAAAATGATTGATGCCATTATTTTTCATTGCTAAGCAATGAAAAATAATATTTGAAAATTTTTTTAAAAATAAAAATTTCATTTATACATTACTATAATTATATATCATTAGCAAATATTTATCAAAACTAAATAATATTTAATATGAATAAAACCAGCCATAAAACAATATTATATATATTAATCAAGATTATAAACAAAGAAAAAGATTATATATACAAAAATTTAAAACACACACTATATAAACATAAACCACATATAATAATTAAAATTAAAGAAATTAAATACATAAAATATTAATAGTAAAACTCTACTTTATAATATATTAAAATTAATTACACATAAATAATTATATTTAATATATTTACTTTATAAACATAATCATATTTAAAACATTACATAATACATATAATTTAATAAATATTGCCGAATGAATGAAAATAAATAAATAAATATACCTCAATTCCATGTAATTTATAAAAACATCTAAAATATATAAAAAAAATTAGATTAATAATATATGTGAGAGTTTATTGATAAAGAAGAATATGAAGAAGATTGAAAATTAAACTAACAATAAATTGAAATGAATAGTACCTTTTATTTCAAGCAACATATTAAAGGAAGAGGAAAGGGAAAAGGAAAAGGAAGAGGAATGGAGAGAACAAGAGAAAAGCAAAAAGGAAAGTAGAAGAAATGAAGATGAAATAGAAAAGGAAAAAGAAGAGGAAAGGGAATATTAAGATGAGAAAGAGGAGAAAAAAAAAAAAAGGTAAATTCGAAAAAGGGATGAGAAAAATGAAAGGGAACAAAGAAGAAGATGGGAGAAAATGTTGAGGAAGATTGGAGGTTTATATAGATAAATATTATTTTCCATGGCTTAGTGCTGGAAAATAAAGTGGACGAGATTTTGAAAATTTTATAAGGAAAAAATAGTGCTTTAATGTTGGACTCCAAACTTCAGATAAAATTACTTTTTAGTGTAATAATATATGTGGGATTTTGATTTTTTAAAAAGAAAAGATATTCGAATATTTGGTTCCTAAACTTCTAATAAACATATTTTTCAATGTCAAGCACTAGAAAATAACTTGTTTCAACTGGAAAGGAGTATTTTTCAGCACCAAGCATGAGAAAATAACCTAAACACACTAAAAAATAACTTGAACCAATTGAATATGAGTATTTTTTAGCACCAAGTACTAACTTGGGTAGGATTATTTTCCAATGTTTAGTGTTAAAAAAATAACTTGCACCCCATTTTTATTATTTGATGTTTCTAAACATTTTCCAACATTTTGTGTTGGAAAAAAAAAAAAAAGGTGAAGAATAATTTTTTTTCTTTTTGAAAATTTTCTTTATTAGTAACAATATAAAAAGCATTAGTTTCCAACGTTAGGTGTTGGAAAATAAAATGGTGCCAAACTAAATTATAGCACTAAATTATTTTTCAACGTTAAGCGTTGAAAAATGAGTCAAACCTCAAAATTATAATTTTGAATATTTTATATCAAGTTCTAATTTCCAATGCTAAGTGTTAGAAATTAGTATATTATTTTCCATAGTAAATTGCATTAGAAAATAATTAGTTGAAAAAAAGTCAAATTTTTAGTTGTGTCTTATGTAACTATGCTTTATTAGATTCTAGTAATGGATATTTTTGTGATTATGGGGGTGGTTGCCCTACAACCACATGAGTGATGATACTAGAAGGTAAGGTTAGGCAAGGCACTACTAAAATGTAGGGTTTCAGCAATATGGGAGTACATCTGTGAAAGTCTTGAACATGTTACTGAAAATAGTGCAGCAATGTTGATCATGTCGGTAATTTCTTTGTTGGAAATGCTTTTCTTGATAAAACATCACTAACAAGTATTAGCATGCTAATTTATGGTCATTGGAGCCAGTCACCGAAAATGCGCACCCTATTCAGTAATAAATGTCACGTCAATGAATGTGCTTGTTCAACAACATATCCATGTTGGTGAATGTCTTCTTGGAGCTAGTCAACGCACCCTATTCAACAACATATGCCATGTTAGTGAATGTCTACATTTCACCAATGTAGCATACAATGCTAATTTAGGCGTTAGCCTCCATGCTTTATCAATTAGCAACATGTATCACCTTGATGATTTTCTAATTTCAAATTTTTTGTGGAACTTTCTACTGAATTCATTAACAAGGAATATATTGCTATTTCATATTTTTACCACCATATAGCACAATGCTATACTATTTTGACTTACAAAAAATAAAATAAAATTTTATAAATTCTTTCTGTCAATATTCTATACACATATTCCCTAAAACAACAATTCAATAAATTCCTAATTTTATCAACATTCTATTCTATTAAAACCATTCCATCACCACAAATCTCCATTCCACTAACATTTAAAAAATTTGTTTACATTCATTCCATACATCTCAAACAATTTCATGCCATCATTACTAAAATGAACATTAAGCTATAAGGGTATAAAATTGTATAATTATTTCTTTAATTATACTACCACATTTTTGTCTAAAATTAAAAGCTTATTATGATACATATATATATATATAACTATATATACACCTTTAAGCTACCATTCTGAAAGTAATGCGACGAAATATCAATTTTCCTACAAAATCATCATTAACAATTCATTAATTTCAATATATAAACAAATGCATAATTTCAATTTGAACTTCACTTTATTTTTATAATTATAATCACCATATACTATATTCAATGATGATTCATATACAATATAATAAATTTTACCTACAAAAAAATAATTATAATTAAATAATTAATATCTATATTAACTATCTATACTTTTTTAACTAAATACACTTAAATTGAACAACTCAAGCCAATTAATGTGGGTTAATGGATCTTACCATACTTTAATTTTCAACTTCAATGAGAATTATTTACAAAACAAACAAAATACCAAAAATATTAATTACCATATATAGTTATTTACAATTTCATTAACTTAAAAATAAATTGAAACCAACTTAAACACTTGATATTCACAAAAATATAAAATAAAATAAAATCACAATATATGATTGAAGAGAATCAAGGAGTTGATGAATTGATGCAAATTGAATTAGTGACATATGGGTGAGAATTTGATGAGAAGGGAGGAGAAATTGAG
>BPVZ01000006.1:2772140-2785925 GCA_020521535.1 Rubroshorea leprosula
TTTCTCCTTCATATTAACACTGGTTGGTTCATTTTGTTGTTCGTTATGGCTGCCTTTTAGGTTTTGCAAACCCAGGCTCTTGGGTTTGCCCGAAGGTAAAAGAAAAAAAAAGGCTGGAGGAGGGAGAAGCCGAGGAAGAAGACGAGGGTATATCAGTAATTAAAAGTAAAAAATTTAACATGTCATTAATTTTTGCCACGTGGAAAATCCACATAATTTAATAAAAAAAAAGAAATGAGTGTTTCCGTTAATTAACTTGCCACATCAGCTAAAATTTAACGGAGGAACTAAAAAGGGGCCGGATTTGTGAACAGTAAGGACCAAAAAGGGGATTTTTTCAGTACAGGGACCAAAAAAGGCCTTTTTCTTGTAGTAGAGGGACCAAATAATTTTCTTTAAAAGTGAAAATACATCTCAACGAACCTACAAAGTGGGTTGGGAAATGCTAGTAATCTAAATATAAGAAACTTGAGTCTTGGTGCAAACTCAATGGCTCAAACTTGGAGATGCAAACTCAAAGTTTTGTCATCAATGCATCAAAGGCAGATGGCGTAGAAATGAAATTAACTACTTGGAGGTGGGAGGCACCAAACTAATGGAGATCACAAAACTAAAGGAAGGTGTCATGAAGCACTTCCAGGAACTATTCACAGAAGATGATTGGGAAAGACCAATATTGGAGGGAATTGAATTCAAGAAGGTCACACTTGAGCAAAACATAACGCTGACTACACAATTCATGGAAAAAGAGGTAAAGGAAGCTGTGTGGGACTGTGACAGTTCAAAGGCCCCAGTACCAAATGGATTCAATTTTGGGTTTCTCAAAGCAATGTGGGAGATAGTGAAGGATGATGTTGTAAAATTCATTGAAGACTTTCATACAAGTGGAAGATTAGTAAAAGGCTCAAATGCATCTTTCATTGTTCTAATTCCAAAAAAGGAGAACCCAGTAAGAATTGAGGACTATAGACCAATTTCGCTAATTAGATGCATGTACAAAATTATTGCAAAACTGCTTGCAAACAAAATGAAGAAGGTGATGGAGGGGTTGATAAGCGAACAACAGTCAGCATTCATACAAGGGAGAGAGCTTATGCATAGTGTAGTTATGGCCAATGAAACCATCAACGAGATTAAGAAGAAGAAAAAGAGCCTCATCTTCAAAATTGACTTCGAGAAAGCCTACAACAAGGTTTCTTGGAATTTCATAGATTATATGTTGATGCGCATGGGCTTTGACAATGTTTGGAGGAAGTGGATTATGGAGTGTCTTCACTTAAGCACAATCTCAGTTTTATTGAATAGTAGTGCAACAAAGGAATTCAGTGTGAGCAAGGGCCTGCGACAAGGCGACCCTCTCTCCCCCTTCTTGTTCCTTTAGCCACTAAGGGCCTTTCAAAACTATTAGCATCCGCTGAAAGAAAAAGATTTGTTGCGGTAGGCTTGAAGGGGTTGAAAATTTCTTATCTCTAATTTGCGGATGACACTATCATTTTCGAAGAGGCCTCGGAAAGAAATGTCAAGGCATTTAAAAGTATCTTAAGGATCTTTGAAATGGTTTCAGGACAGAATCAACTACAACAAAAGCAAGTTGTATGGAATGAATATAGAGGAGGAAGTCTCTCAACATTGGGCCATATTCCTGAATTGCAAAACGGGTAAACTACCCATGATCTACCTGGGCATGCCAATTGGAGCAAGTTTGACAAGCAAGGACACATGCGTAGAACTGATAAGCAAAATAGGGAAGAAGTTGACTGGCTGGAAAAACAAGTTCTTATCCTTGGGGGGGGGGGCGTATTGTCATCATAAACTCCATACTAACTAGTCTTCCTATCTTCCTTATGTCTACTTATCTTTTACCTACTGGAGTGATAAAAAAAAATGATGCAATTAGAAGGAAATTTTTATGGGGTAGGTGTGAGGAGAGAAACAAGATTGCATGAGTAAGGTGGGATAAAGTTTGTAAGGATAGGAAACAAGGGGGGATGGGTATTAAAGACCTTAGGATGTTTAATTTAGCGTTGATGGGGAAATGGTGGGGGAGACTAGTTAATGGGCAAGGAGGCTTATAGAGAAGAGTGCTTTTAGATAAATATGGAGGGGAAGGAGGAAGCTGAGGAGAATGGATAACAGAGGGGCAAAACAGGGGATCTAGATGGTGGAAAGATGTTCGCAAAATTAATGAGTTGATTGAGGGGAAACGGGATTGGGTGAAGTCGGGTTTTAAGTTGGTTATAGGAGACAGTGCTAAGGTCTCCTTTTGGAGACAAGTGTGGATGGGATCTCATAGCTTAGATGTAATGTTCCCTCGATTATCTTATCTTTCCATAGATAGACAAAGCACGGTGCAGCAAATGGGAGAATGGATAGGTGGTTCATGGAGATGGAGATTAAAATGGAGGAGAAGATTATCAGCAAGGGAACAGGACCAAGAAACATAGCTTCGAAGCATCATACAAAATGTGCAAATTCGAAAAGACGCTGATGATAGATGGTGGTGGAGATATGAAAAAGACCGTGAATACACAGTAAAATCAGCATACAAGATGCTAACAACAATAGAAGAAGGGGATGAAATCAAATGTCTTAACAGATGCTGGAACTCGACAATCCCATTGAAAATCTGTGCTTTTAGTTGGCTGTCAATGCTTGGATGTACACCCTACAACGTAAACCTCCTGAAGAGGAATATCATTAGACAAGAAGCAGATGCTAAGTGCAGTTTCTGTGTAGAAATAGCAGAAAATGAGAACCACCTACTATTGTGGTGTGATTTTTCAAGAAAAATTTGGAACAAAAATCTTGCATGGTGGGAAATCACGTATGTTATGGCCAAGAGTTGTAAGGATGCTTTTCTCCAACATAGCTGGGTAGGTAGAAACCAAAAAGGGTGGCAGGTGATATGGTATGCTATAATCTAGGCCTTATAGTTAGCTCAGAACCGTAGAATTTTTGAGGCAAAGCAAGTGTCCACTAATAAAGTGTTCCACATGGTACAATACAACTCATACTGCTGGATCAAGAGCAAAATTGAAGGCTAGACATACACTTATGCGGACCGGTGCAATGCTCATAGTAGATGCCAAATGGTAAAAGTTCCAAAACTAAGATTGACAGAATTTGAGTAAAGTGGGATGATATGATGTCTGCAGTAATACCATATGAAGATGTTTTTTACACAGTAGGAGTTTCTCGTGCCAGTGGGTTTGATGATCAGAACAATGAGATATAGAGAAATTGCAAAAGAGGATAGAAACCTGACATGGGTGTGGTGTCGACACATAATTTTGGTGTCGACACCACACGTAAGCATTAGAATTCCGAACATGGTGTTGACACATAATTTTGGTGTTAATACCATATGAAAGGGCTATTCGACTCATGTAAATTTATGCCTTTCAAGTTGAGATGTTTATGAGTTTGGGGTACCCCTTATACTCCGTTTTTTAATAAATATTACTTTTTGCTGTTTAAAAAAAAAAAAACTTGAGTCTTGGTGCCTTCCTATCTCTCTCATCACTCCCTTCTTCCTTTCTATCACTTCATTTAACTCATTTTGTTTACCATTGATGTGTTAAAATCACTCTAACAAGTACACTAATTCTTTTAAGTAATTTAATGATAAGAAAAATGTCAAATCTATGAGAATTGTGATTAACTAAATATAAAAAATAATTAATCTAAACTTATTTGAATATTCAAAAATGAAGAAACTTTAATTAAAAATAATACAAAGGAAATAACAATTACAATAAAACTAATAAAGATCTAAGGTATTGAGGCATTGACTTCACCATAACCAATCAATATAAATTTTAAATTATTATGCTTTCAAGATGTTTACTAAACATGTAATAGTGGAATTTTCTATTCTATTTGGTCTACTTTCTCAAATTATACCAAACCTAACTTTTCTTATTAACTCACTATATTTTTATATGAATTTAAATAGATAAAATTGCGTTATATTATGTAAAATTCCCTAGCTTACATAAAAAATTAAGTTCAATTATTTCCAATGCTGGTCAAATCATGTTATTCATCTCTAACTTTCGTTTAATTCATAGTATATATTATTAGAAGTTATTGTATAAAATCTCAATTTTATTTATGCTCTTCATATCAATTTTAATGGTGATCAAGTATTAAAAATTATTAAGAATAATAATATATACTCATCATAAAATAGAAATTTCAAAAATATAAAAATCATAAAAACCTATATTAAATTGATTAAGTTACATCATAGTCCTAGTTGACTAAATTAATTCATAAAAAAATATTAAAACTTAAAATCATAGTTATAAATATAAAAGTATCAAAAAAGAAATAAAAAATAATTTAAAGAAAAACAAAACTCAACTTGAAGAAATTGAAATTCTTGATTTTTTATTATTGATAAATTCTTCATTTAATCTTCATGAATGCCCAAGGAGGACTACCACCAACCTCTGAAGCCTTTCCAATTCTGAACTTGAATGAGTATTTATAGAATTTTAGAAAACTTAATTGGAATAGACATGGAACTCACACCAAAATAATAAGAGGATTGGCACGTACTTGCTAAAAATCGTATAGGAGATCAACACCCCTAACAAGGTGGCGACACCTTTAGTAAAGCGTTGAATGAAAACTCTTTTGGGTATTCGGATCTGTGCAAGTTAATCCTCTTGTTTCTTATCTCTGTAGTTTGTTCCTAAAAGTTATAATTTCTTTCAATTAAGTGTTTTTCTGTTCAAAGAATAAAAATTATATAAAATCAAATAAAATGTCGTAAAACTCATTTAAATATCAAGAATATTAAAGCAAAAATATCCATATAAATTTAGCTTATCAACTATTTTGCCCTTCAAGCAATATGGAAGCGTACTTTTTTTTTTATTTTATAATTTTGTTGTTAGTTTGGGGTAATTTAGTCTTAAAGGCAAGCAATATGTATTTGTCTTTGTAATTTTTTGTTTATTCAATGGCAATTTGGTCTTTAAAAGTGTCCACACATTTAAAAGAAACAAAGGGATTTCCATTTTTACAATGAGGTGGGCGATGAGGTGATGTTCTCTCAATAAAGAGAAAAGTTGACTTCAAGGTAAGAAAGAGGCTTAAATGTTGACCGTGAGCTTTCCTTTTTGGTACTTCAAGGAGCTATAAATAGGTGAAAGGAAAAATTGATATACAAGAAGGGGAAATGAAGAGATGCCTCACAAGAAGGGGAAATGAAAGTATGGTTGAAGATATGCTCCAAAAGTCCTATATTTTTGAAATATAAGAAATGAGTCCTATATTTTTGGTGAAGCGTACGCTCAATTTAGCCTTTTTGGTTCCAATTATTTAATTTATATATAAATAAATTGTTTAAACATTGCAATCATATGAAACAGAACCAAAAGTTAAATGCAAAGCATGTGAAAGATGAACACTAGATACAAATTTAAGTTTTACTCACCATGCATCTCTTTTAAAAACTCACTAAATTTATTTTCATATCAAATGGCAGAATACAACACCCTGTTATGTAGGGTGTTGACTGCTAATAAATCTAAATATAAGAATTTTGAGTCCTCCCTCCTTCCTATCTCTCTCATCACTCACTTTTTCTTCCTTTTTCTCTTATTTGGTGCCTCTTTTTTTTGTCTCTCTTAGCATTCACTTTTTCTTCCTATCTCTCTCTTATTTAGCCCTCTTACAAGTTACAAGTTCCACTAAAGATTCATTACCTGTCTTTCCTCCATTTTTAATCTCCCAAAGCACTTCAACTTCAAAATGTTGTGGAATCCTTTTTGTCTTTTAACAACCCATCAAAGTTGAATGCCTCATATGCTCCTTTCTTTCTCTCCACTACAAACAAATGTATCTATAGTGACGGAAGTTTTCCACCTGTATACACCCTTTTTTCGTTAGTATAGACTCCTAGGGACTATTTCGACAAAAGAGCTTTCAATTGATAGAAACCTCGTCAATACAGGGTCTATACCAACGCCTAATCCATTTGTATAAACCCTTGGGATCTATTTTGATGGAAGACTTGTCTGTTGGTATAAACACTAAAAAATCTTAAGAGATTTTTCCGTTGGTATAGATCCTTACCTTTGCAAACGAATAACTCCATTGGTCAAAACTCAAACTTCTATCTATATACACCTATAAGCTAAGGATCTATACATACAACTATTTCCATCAATATAGATCCTTTTTTTTTTTCTTTTACCAACCTTAAGGACAACAGTCTGGATCCAAACCAAAACCAAAATCAAAATAAGGTTCAATAAATTTGCCAAGAAAAGCTCTGCAATCCATTCTTTATTGGAATCGCAAAACATAACTACGTGAAAAGAGAGAGCTTGATATCTCCACAGGAGCAATCAGAATGTATTTTTTCATCAAAAAATGTAAACCACAGTAACCATTGCAGTCATCTAGGTACAAAAAGTAGAAATTTCAGTATAGATCTTTAAAAGAAATTATACCTACCAATATTCTAAACACATATTCTTTATTTTCCATCGGTATACCAACAACTAACCTTGAAAAAAAAGACATGGACAACACACATAGCAGTTGTTGATGAGAAAGCATAGGAAGATGGTTCATAGAAGGTTACCATAGCGCAGCTTCTTTAGCTACATAAAGCCACCGTGGAGTTCCAAAATTTGTAGCTTCCCCACAATTAAAACCTAATTTGGAACAAAATAAGATTCTTAATGGAAAATTAAGAACAAGAGGAAGGGCGGAACAAAAAGTGGCTTATTTTAATGGGAAAATAAAGAGACATTCACCCAAACTTTTGTCCGATCTCTAGGTTCTGCTTTAGTTATTGATAAAAATGCAATGAGTATGCATACCTATTGGCTGTTAGAAGTTATAACACCATAGTATCCTTAAAATTCTAGCAGAGGGTAAAAAGTATAAAGAAAATGTAAGCAACTCACGTGGCTAAATCCTGCATTATATGCCCTCAGGGAAGTCACAACAAATTCACCAACATTCTCTATTAACCGAAAGTGAAGAAACCAAAATATATATGAGTAGAACTTCAAGATAGAAAATCAGTACAAGAAGCAAATGCCTTGCACTCTATTCTATATGGGGCAATAACTTTTGGCATAGCTATGCATTTTGAAACCCTTAATGGAACAAGAGACAAGCTAATAGCATGCAACTTACTGAAAGGAATAAGAAAAACACACCTACAAGGAATGCCAGATGCAATAACTAGCTCAGGTGAAAGAAGAGTTGTCTTCTCCCCCAGTAATGAGAGAGCAACAATTAACAAATTTAAAGTTGGTCATGATTTTATTACATAAAATGATTCTAAAGGCCTACTTGTTATATGCATGTCATAAAAAAAAAAAAAAGTATTCTAGTATCATAAAAATAATAACAGCAAGAAGTAAATAAAGTAAAACGAGCATTTACTTTTTTGGATGCCAAGCAATGTTTGCAAACATGAACCCTATAAAGGCGCCTTAATTATAAAACACTTGAAAGGCATGAAATATATATAGAAAAATATCTGAAGATATTTAAGATGTTTATAAGGTAAAACCTAATATGCCAACAAAAATTGTTTCAAGTTCTTCTTAAATTTAGGTCAATTTCTTGTACATTCCACAAGATAGCATACCGTGTATTCTAATTTATCAATCTATATAAAAAATTTCATTCAATTTTAGTTTGACAAAGTTCTTCAATGGCAAAATAGGAGAAATCACAAAACCAGTTAAATATAGCCCGAGAGGGCATAACCCTCATTTCGCCACAAAACAAATAATGAGTTTCGTCAAGGTTAAGGTTGAACATATTTGGGAGCTTCACTCATTTAAGAATTTTAATTTTTCCAGCCAATCAAATAGGTCAGAACTATCAAAAGATTTGAAAATTCAAAATTCACATATTTCATTCATCCTAGAGTAGAGGCAAGAAAGAATAAGAATTCCATTAAAATATATCACTAAACAGCCATGTCAAAGAATGAAATAGAAATAAATCATTGGCTGGATCTAGCATATTATGATGGAGAATAATAGTAGAAACAAACCAAAGAGGCACAGAGTGGCTGAATGGAGCACCCATGTTGGGGTGTTTGTAGCAATTACCTGACTAATCTTATTAATCCAAGTGGAAAAGCTTCGCAAGTTTGGCGAGAAGAAAGACTTTTTCATAGAGATTGGATGCCATAGAGCTATGTTAAGCGTCGATATCAGCGAGGAGTTTCTAATTGGACTGGAAATCTAAATTTGAAACCTTAAGAAATTCCAATTTGCCAATAATTATATTGAAGGAAATGACATTAATGGAAATGACAAAACAAATTATATTGAAGAAATTGAAAGTAGTATTATTGCATTATCAACATTCATTAATAAAATAAGAATATAAGACTGCTAACAAGATCAACAAGACTTTTCATCTTTAGCTAAGCATACAAATAGTGAAATTCACATTAAAGGCATATGACTTTTTATCTCTATATAAATTTGTAAAAATGATAACAAGTTAAATTTCAAGGTAATTAGCATCCATCAATTCTAAAACCAACATCACATCCCTGAGATTCTCCAACAAAAAGAAATTAAGTGCAACAGAGCACATTAGGTAGAACAAAGGCAGAAAAAAAGAAGAAGGAGAGAGTAAATAGATGTTAAAATTAATTCTATCTTTTGCATCAGTTACATAACCTCAAAACCCTATAGGCTAATACATTAAGAACCTGAAATTCATAGTCATCTAAAGATAGAAAAGCAATTAGAAACTTGATAAATGCATAACAAAATTAAAGTGAAAAGGAGATGAACGAACTTTTGTATGAATCTTTCGTAGAAAGAAAAAATCAACTATGCCCCAGCCTTAGCAAATGAATTAGGTGCAGCCTGTAAAATAGAAAAGCAAAGATCAATACAAATAAATATTGTTAAGAAATTCCAAAATTATTTTTAAAAAAGGAAATCTAAGAGAATAGTGGCTATTCCCCTCACTGTTGCCTCCTAACCTAACTGATTGAGCAACCATGAAAGGGGAAAAATAACTAAAACTAAAGACAAGTGAACTCCTATTGACCCATGCTCTCTCTTGGCCACTATAAATCAACTAGCTAAACATTTTAAATAACATAAGGGGAACTCACATGCCCTTAGGGAAAACCACAAAAGAAATTATCAAAATATTCATTCTTTTTAAAAGACAATAAAAAAAATTAGCTTTGAGTAGAGAACTAGTGAAATACCATATATTGAACTTCCCTCTCTGCCTATACTTAAGTCATTGTTAAGATTAAGTCGAATCTCTGGATTTCCTATAAGATAACTCTTCATTTGGATTTTCCCATCAATCTTAGAAGTAAGTATATACCCCTGCACAAAAATATATATTTATTATATATTAATTAAACCAAAAGGACATACTTTTATGTAAACATAAACCCAAAAGGAAAGGGAAAAGAATAAAATAAAAAGATGAATAATATTTGATATGACACAAATAATAAATAAATAGTGACAAATTAAAAGAATCCCAATTATTAAGAAGCAATATGAATGAAATGAGAGACCGGTGCTAAGCCTGAGGGTAATAGAAAAATGATGGCCACAATGTTTAGTCAAATAAATGAAGGTACTCACACTTGAGCTAAACGTAACACTTATTTTCTCTATTATGTTGACAAATATTTCCTCTTTCTTCCTACCTCCAGGCTCATTTGCAACAACAAATTTTCTAATAGCAGTCCCTGGCACTTTGGTCCCTTACTACAAACATGATTGCAAGAAATCAACTTCCACTTGTATCCCCCTTTTTTTTTTTTTTCATTCAACATAAATATCAGAATGCCACAAAGAATAAATTATTTCTCAAGTATTTAACTACACTCATGCTTGACACACTTCCCAAATCCAAACTAGAATGCAAACTACCTATGAAAATATATTCAGATCTTTCATCCCATAATGCAGATTCATCCCCAAAATCTTTCTTAATTCGTCTTGCTGTAGGCTTGACCCATTGGCGATGATTGTTTTTAATTATATGAAGATTCTTAAACTTTAACAAGAAACTCATCAGAGCGCTTTCCTTTGTATAGGAGGCTCTTGCCTCAATTCTTAAACATAGATAAATAGAGAGTAATGATGCTTTGCAAAAGTTGTAAGATCACAAGAGGTACAATTTAAGCAAAGGAAAACTTCATTGTAGACCACTTTCTCATAAATCTTGATAGAATGCTCTAGATCACCAACATGAAGCATTAGCTGGCAAAGTGGCTCAGGAGTATTTTCTCTTTGGATAAGCTAAAAAATGTAACCATTAGGATCCTTCAAGAAGGAAATGACAATTGATCCACCTTTGACAGGACTAGGCTCCCTAATGATATTGCCACCATTGGCACAAACGCCTTCGACCAATTTGTATACCTGTCCATGGAAGGCGCAAGTAATTTTCAGCACTTAAGACAACCACTTGCTTTGAATTTTCCAATACTGAGAAACTTACATCTGGTGTAGCAATTGCAAATTGCCCAAAACCAGTTCCAATATCATATAAAGGTACTCCATAATCTGTAAAGAACAAGCAAGGTAATTCTCATAAATCAGAAGGGTCCATGGAAATCAAATTTGAGTGGTAATTATTATTTTATAAGAAAAACTCTTTACCAGGGTGAGGGTCACATTCCTTCATTTATATAATAAAATTACCCTTAACCTAAAAACACTACACCTCACTCTTTCTAGTAAAGGGCACCTTACTACAAATCAATTAACCAATCTCTAATAATTTAAGATGTAAAGTGCGGTGGCATAAAACTCAAAAAAAAAAAAAAACTATTTTTTAATAAGTATAACATCAATCTTGTTGACTAGTACGAAACATATCTCACCATGTATGATCTCTCTCAAAATCTATAGTAGACCATATAGATTAACTAGACTGCAATATAACTTTTCGATCCAAATACATATTAAAGAACTCCTAACATGGAACAATTCATAGAAAAATGAGAATCATAGAAACAGCTAGAATCATACTGCATGTTAACTCCACGAAGAAATTAGTTTCCTCCAGTCCAAATCCAAGGAAGGTGTTGGAGTACTTCTCCTTCGGAATATCTCTTTTCCTCAAAAACTTCATCCCGAAACACTCAGTGTAAAACCTAACAACACATTATTTGAAGAAAAACATAAGAACATAAACGCAGTTCCAGACAAACATACTTGATGGTGGACCACGGTTTGGTATGCGGGCAGCATCAATGATAATTAATTCATTAAATACATATTCTAGACATAAATACCTCAATTCATGGAATTTGTAGCCATAATTTTACAAAGAAGAAGAAATAAATCTACACAAAGATCATAATTTATAAAATAAAAAAAAAAGTTTACTCGCACATAGATCAATTAAAAGAATTCATTTACTTAAAAATAGATAGAAAGAATGATTACCTTAGCAGTACTATCCAAGCCTCACCTTCACAAATTGAATTAAACTAAGGCAGCAACATCTAAAAAGGAAGAACTGCTCTATGACAATCTTTATGAATATATATAAATAAAGAAAATCTCTTACTTTTAAAGACATTGTCGAAGACAGTTAGATTTCAAACCAAAAATAAACGAACTAAATTAGACTAGTTCTTGTAATAAATTAACTAGAATCTTTATATGGAAGAGGAAAAAATAATCAAAATAGGTTTCACAATATCAAATGATAAAAAATTTTCATATACTACATCAAATGTAGATCTAGAACATCTTCCTATTTAGAATCAATTTTTTCTTATACAAATGGTGCAGGACATATGCTTTAATAATTGTAGTTTATATAAAGATTTTTTCCTTGGAAATGAATTTTGGTGAAGGTTAGAATCAAACTAGATTTTGGAGAGGGAAATATTTAGGTTTAGTTAGGGAGTGGAACTCGGAATGTAGGGAGGGAAAATTGGCAATATGTGGAGGAAAGTGAAAATAAGGACCGCTAGCTAAAATTAAAGAGGAAAAAATTGGGTTTAACAAATAGTGAATTATACAAACAAAACATAGTAATCCATGTGTATAGATATATTTATACAAGCAGAACATGATTACCATTAGAAGAGATACTCTCTATACAGATGGATAATACGGTTTTCCTTGGTATAAAGCTATCCTATACTAACGGATATAATTTTCTGTTTGTATAAATCTAACCTATACTAATGAATATATTTTTTTGTTGGTATGAACCAGTCTATATAAACGGATTACTGTCTGTTAGTATAAACTGCCGTTAGTATAGGGCATTTTGTTTGTAGTGCTCTTAATTGATGCCTTGTTAGTTATTATAATTTTTCACCTAACATATCTTTCCAAATCCATCATCAAAGTTACTTTTTTAACCCCCTTACTTATCTAACAAACCACTTTTTGTTGATCTAGCTAAATTTTCCTTTAAACAATGATTGGTGCACATTTTAATTCAACACACTTCAAAAATACTTATTAAGAATAATTATTTTCAAATTTGAATTCAAAGCAGGAAAAATTTCACTTACAAAATTTAATGGCTAAACTGATGAAAGTTGATAGATGTGTTCAACTAGAGGAAATACCAATCAATACCCTTCCCTTTTGTATTTAAGTGTAAGATTATTTTATATAACCTTTTTCTTCCTGTCACGCCCCAAAACACAATTTTGAGACGCGACAGACGCCGTGCACTCGTGAGAGGGTCCCACAAATGCACAAGGTTCGAAACTTATCACACTGAACTCTGATACCACCAAAATCCGAAGATCAAATCTTTAAAATCTCTCTGATATCATAAATCTCCAAGTACACTCTAGCTTATAAGATCATGATTTCTAGAATCTATATCAATCTCAAAATGGCTAGCCTTCTAACTCGTCACTTCCCGTGGTTTCCCCGTCCTCGGTTTCACTTCCTAAAATGGTGGACAAGGAAAAACTATGAGATAAACTCAGTAAGTAAAATATGGAGTGCCCTTAATTAAACTTAAAGCATGCCAACAAGTACAATCACGAAAACAGATACAGTACGGGCACGAAATAGACGTCTCCTCTATAGGTCACGGCTAATGTATAATCCCCACTAGCAGGGCCACGATTTGCTGGTGTATAACCCCCACTAGCTGGGTTGAACGAACCGGCTCTATCACTACATGTCGACATGTGCTAGCGTTTATAACCTCCCCCACTAGCAGGGTCATGAATAACATGACCACATCGGAGACAAAACAAGCAGAAGTTAACAGGAAAATCACAATTCACAATCACTTTCAAGTCACTTTCAGATCATCAGGACATTCACTTAAATTTCAAGTAGGCATGCTCAATTTAGTGAAAAGCATAAAACATTTCACTTCAAATCAGTCATACTTCTGTAAAACGGGTTTAGTCCCGCCACCACTTCAAAAACAAATCAAAACATGCTTTTAAAAATCAAAGGGCGTTACCATAATTTACTTACCTCACTTGCATAAAACCGAGCACTCAATTCACGTACTAACTGACAGAACGATCAAGAACCTAATCAACAATCCGAGAATCAATACCATACTATCACAAATTCACACTGAAATCATTAGGATCATTCCTAATCACAATGCTATTTCCATAAATCTCCACATGATCCATTATCTCCAAATTCGTTCTTATATCACAAACTAATCACTTAAATTCCCGTTAAATGTTGGCCCTCGGGGTGTGAACAGTGTCCATGAACAGTACCCATGAACAGTACCACTACGTGAACAGTAACCCCGACTTTCACAAATTGGCCAAAACACTAGCTAATT
>BPVZ01000006.1:2794865-2821267 GCA_020521535.1 Rubroshorea leprosula
GGGTTCGCGAGGAACCCAGCTCACGGGTTCCTGCAGAACCCAGGCTCCTGGGTTCCTCACGAACCCAAGCTCCTGGGTAGTCTGGGTTCGCTTGGGGGGGTAAAAGGAAAAAAAGAAAAAAGAAAAAAAGACC
The DNA here is from genome assembly GCA_020521535.1 of Rubroshorea leprosula. Taxonomy (NCBI): domain Eukaryota; kingdom Viridiplantae; phylum Streptophyta; class Magnoliopsida; order Malvales; family Dipterocarpaceae; genus Rubroshorea; species Rubroshorea leprosula. The sequence continues at coordinate 2,794,999 of BPVZ01000006.1, forward strand.
GGAGGAAGTGGAGTCCACGTGGAGGGTGACGTGGAGTCTACCTAGAGGATGACCTGGAGTCCACGTAAGGATCTTTTACATGTTGGCATATCCACATCAGCTGTTTCAGTTAAGTTAACGTGCCACGTGAGCAAAAATTAATGGTAGGACCAAAAAGGGGCCGGATTTATGAACAGTAAGGACTAAAAAAGGGATTTTTTCGGTACAGGGACCAAAAAGGAGCTTTTTCCTATAGTAGAGGGACCAAAAAGGGTATTTAACCTTTATTCTACAATAAGTACACCCATGTCTTCCGAGTCACATCATTAATAAAGGTAACAAAATATTTATTGTCACCAAATGACTCCACCTCTAGGGGACCACAAAAGTCGGAGTAGACCAAGTCTAACTTGTTTTCCTTTTGAGTCAAATTCTTCTAAAAAGAAACTCAATTTTGCTTTCCAAATAGGCAAACATTACAAGGATCCACATGTTTACCTTTGGCAATGGGAATATGGGATTGCTTAGCCAAAAGTTGCAATCATTTCTTGCTTATGTGAGCTAATCTTCAATGCCATAAATTTGGAGAAGCATCATCTTCAATTGTGTTTAGTTCACCTTTACACATTTTCATATGTGTCTTGTATAATGAGCAGCATACTCTTTCTTTTGCCACCACCATTGATCCTTTGGTGAGTCTCCAATTGCCATTCTCAAAGTAATGTACATATCCTTCTTCATCCAATGCTTTTGCAAACAACAGGTTCATACGCATATCATGAATATGTCACACATTTTTCAATGTCAATGTGCACGCAACATTGATTTGAACACAAATATCACCAACTTCCATAATATGAGAAACACTCTTGTTTCCCATTTTTACGGTGCCAAAGTCTCTTGTTGTCTATGTTGAAAAATGTTCCCTTTTAGGAATGCAGTGATGAAAGGTGGCAGAATCAATTATCCACTGGTATTTGAGTTTTCTACATGGCAACACTCCCCACGATCACATGGTAGAGTCACATCACTACCATTGGTAGATGCAACAACGATAGAATTGCTATCATCAACTTGTTTCTTATTTTTTCCTTTCAACAAGTTGCAGTTCCTTGTCATGTGGCCTAGCTAACCACAATGATAGCATTTCACTCTACTTCTAGACTTGGATCTAGGTCTACCTCGTCTTCTAGGTTCTCTAGTTTTACTCCTACCCCTATTCTTCATGACAAAAGCTTGAGTATCTGGTTGCGAGAAGATTCCTAGTGCTTGCATCCTCTTTTCCTCTTCAAATACCTTGTTTTTGGTGATTTCTAGTGTGACTTTACGACCAGGAGATGAGTTGATCATTGCTAATGTAAAACTCTCCCATGATTCCAACAAGGTATTGAGAAGAATCCAACCATTCACTTCATCATCAAAATCTATACCTAGATTAGCTAGCTCCTTGATGATGCCAAAGAAATCATTAACATGGTCTGCCGTTGGAGTGCTATCTTTGTACCTTAATTACATTAATTGTTTTATATGACACAATTTATTCTGCCCATTCTTCACCCAAAAAAGCTGGTCCAACTTTGTCCATAATGTGTGTGCATCAGTTTCATCATGGATATGATTCAATACACTACCATCAATCCACTGCCAAATAAATCCACGCACTCTCCTATGGAGTAGCCTCCATTCTTCATCCTTCATGTTGTCTAGCTTTTGCTTTGAAAAGACATGCTCATGAAATTCCTTCATATAAAGAAGGTCTTCTATTTTCCCCTTCCACAGCTAATAGTTTGAACTATTCAGCATGATCATTTTGCTCTGATTTACCTCCTTTGTTCATGTAAATATTAGCCGCACCTGGCTCTGATACCAATTATTGGGGAAAATGGCATAGCAAAATAAAATAGTTCTTGTGAACAAACACATGAACGATAACAAAGAATGGTAAAATAGGCAGCTTTGCTGGCCAATATGAACGGTTAATGATAAAGGTAGCATAGCCAACCAAACAAAATAAAAATAGGCGATTAAACCAATCACTTAAGCAGAAAAATAAAAGAAAATGACAACACCAAATTTTACATGGAAAAACCCCTCAAAAATTATTGAGGGTAAGAAGCATGAGACAAACTTTGAAGGGTATTCTACTATATGATAAAATTATACAGAATATAGACTTAAGTATTTTTCTTTTGGTGTTTCCCACTCCCTCAGTATATAATCACAATCTTGATAAACTCACAATTTTATCACTCAATGTACTCTCTTTATGGAGCACACTTACACCTAAACTTAATGCCTAGCTCTCACCCCTTTTTTTGTTCTTCACCAAAAGCTCTCTCATTGGAACTCACTCACTCACTCACTTTGGTATTGCTCTACCACTTCTTACTTGCACATTGCCTTGCCATTACATGGGTATTTATAGGGTAAAACCCCAACCACCTGTGCATGATTTTCTTCCTTCATTAAATGTGTAAACTTGCAATGGTCAAAAATAACCATGCAAGATTTCAGTAAGCGCTGTTATAAGTGCAATCTTTGAACCATAGGGTGAGAAGTTTATCACATGAAAAGTCGATATGTTTTCATGGGCTGGACTTCTGCCGACAAAGAGAAGCCCAAATAAGATGTCCAATGTTGTTTTTCGTTGCAAATCATATCACCATTTGCGTACACGGCAGTTGATGAATGATCAATGATGTGATGTGTCTCCTCCGTAGTAGTCCTTATCTGAGTTATCTGAGGCTGACTTTTTGAGATAAAATGTGGATCACTTTTGAGGCAATCATTGGTTCTAACTCTATGCAAAAGAGATGCCCAGATATGATATCCAATGCTTTCTACTTGCAAGTCATATCACTATTGACATACAGGTAAGGTAATTAGTTAACTAGAGCCATTTTAAACCAAAAAGTGCAAACCCCTCGTTGTAGCGTTACTGCTGATGATGGTGGTCTAGTCTTACATTGATTGATACAAAAACAATAAACAATTCCTCCCCTTTGCATATTTGGGAATTTCTGAACTCTGATAAACCTTTGAGTATATACAAACGCAACAGAGAAAACACAAGACATGCCCAAAAAATAAAAAACTAAAAACACTTAAGAAGGATTAATAAGCTTCCAGCCCAACTGGATTGATACACAAGGAGTCCCAACTGGATTGATACACAAGGAGTCCCAAGTGATTGATACGCAAGGAGTCAACATCCATGAAGGAGTCGTCCAACAACGAAAGCCAAGAAAAAGAAGCGTTAAATTTTGCAAAAAAATCTCATTTACAGATGATATATATATTTTTTTTAATAAATAAGAAGGTGAGTTGTTTGCCATTACAAATTTAACTTTTGATATTAACATAAAGTTAAAATTTTTAATTTAATGGATAACAATTCAATCAAACTCTGGTTAGTTTAGAAATAATATATAATTATGTGTATGTGGATCATATAATTTAGATATAAAGAAAGTATTATTAACAAACTTCTTAAAAATAGAAGGAAAGACACTTCAAAATTATGTGTTTTGGGAGAAAAAATTCCAACAACATTTCAGTCCGTCTCCTATAAAAAATTTGAAATCCCAATTTCAAAAATACTACCCTCCAATAAATCCTCAAGTGTTTTGTTAATTAAATATAAAAAATAATTAATTCTATATTTATTTGAACAATGAAAAAAAAACTTTTGTAATTAAAAATAACTAAAAGAAAATAACAATTAAAATAAAAGTTAACTAAAATGTGAGGTATTAAGGCATCTAATATCATCATAATCAATACGTCAATATAAATTTTAAATTAATATGTTTTTAAGACTAATTAATTGAGTATTATTCCATGTGATAATGGATTTTATTTAATTAGCTAATTAGTTTTTCAAGTCAAATTAATTATTATTTTACTTATTAAATTATAGTTACATCTCTATATAATTTAAAACAAAATTGGTGAGAGTATTACATGAAGTGGAAACCTTTTTGTTAAAAAGAAGAAGCTCTTAACTCTCTTCTGTTCTTTCATTACCACATGTAATACTAATTATTTCACAGTCTCATAATCTAACATATAATTTATATTACTATAGATCTAATTCATACAATTCTTTGTTATGTTCATGCTTGTAACAAGAAATTATTAAAAGATAATCAAGCTTTTGAAACCTTAAATTTAAGGAAAATGATGTGTGCACACCCGGATCCAACACCCGGATGTGCACACATCATATATATAAAAAAAAAAAAAAATGTCCATCACCCAGTCCAACTTTTTTTTTATGTGGGGGGTGCACACCCAGGTGTTGGATCTAGATGTGCACCAATCATTATCCTAAATTTAATAATAAAAACTTATCATGCAAGATTTATCATGCAAAACTTTAGATGAAAGTATACAATACTGACAAAATCTATATGAAATTGATTAATTTACATCATAATCCCAATAGGTTAAATTAGTTTATAATTAGAAATATTAAAATCTGAAATTATATTTATGAACCAAGAATTTTTATTAAAATAAAAAATAAAACTTAAGAAAAAGCAAAATTCAATTTAAGAATGTTAATTTCCTTGATCTTCCATTGTTAAGCAATTCTTGCTTGGACTCTAAATTGGTCTTCAAGAGTGCCCTAAACTCTAAAATAATTGTCTTTTTTTTATTTATTTTGATTTTGTCCTAAATTAATTTTTTTTACTTTAATCCTATTATTATTATTATTATATTTTAATTAATAATTTTATCACAAATTTCTCTTTGCCTTTTAACTTTTTTTTAAGGATAATACAGATAAATAAATAAATTATTTCCAAATTCTTAACTTAAAAAAAAAGTTAAAAAATAAAATTGCCCTAGGAGTCTATACGCCAAGCTTAATTACGACACCTTCACGGCTTCACTAAATTGGTGAAAAAAGTCCGTGCCGGGGAAGTATAGATTTCCTTCTTTAATGGTAAAACTGCAATGCTGCTCCTCAACTTTTTAGACTTTTGGCATTTCAGTCTCAATATTTCAGAAATATTCCATTTGGTCCCAACCTCACAAATTAGGTCATCCTCTAACTTTTTAAAATGTAGCAATTTAACTCTCAAACTTGTGATTCATTCCAATTAAGTATTTTTTTGGTAAAAACAATGAAAATTATGTAAAATCTAACAAAATTACATTAAACTCATTCAACTATCAGTAAAATTAAGGCAAAATTTAACACAAATATATTTGTGAAATTCCAAGCTATCAATAGAAGCAGGAGAAAAGGCATAAAAAGTAACCAAACTTCTATTGCAATGAAAGCAAAGGATGTCTAGAGAGCCGCATGAAACAAGAAGGCAGTGAAAAAGCATGTGGTGGATGAGAATAATAGCATTGGTGTGCCACGCGAATTTGGAGTAAGATGTAAAACTTCAAGAGTAAGGGTGTTGTAACAGCCATAAAGACGAGAGGAAGATGCTTTGAGACCAGAGCTTCCCTTGAGAGGATCGAAGAGTCACTGGCGACGAAGTTGTTAAATCAGGGCTGTAATGCACAAGAAGAGGAACACTCGAAAAAGAGACAGAAAGGTTGCCTATAAGCCGAATTACATGTCTAGGTGGTTGCAGTCGCCACTAGAAAGAGAAAATCAGCCAACAGTGCATTGATCAAATAGTGGTCATTGAATTGATTAGTTAAATCAATCGATTAAATCTATTGAATGGATTGAATCAAAGCTAATGTTGAAAATGAATTGGTCACCAAATCAGGTTTTAAAACATTTGTTTCTAAAGGGATATTCCTAAAAAATGGAGGTTGCCATTTTCCTATCATATAATTGGAAGCATATTCCTCAAAGTAAAAAATGGTGGTTGCCCAATCAATAGATAATTGTTAGTTAGGATGAACCCCCACATATGACCTAGAATATGAAGGGATAGATACGCCTCTTAAAAAAAAAGTAAGGGTAAATTGTTTTTTTAAATTATTAATTTTGACAGATCATTTATTATTTAACAAATAATTTCATCACACACGTCAGCAATTCAATTGCCATCTGAGCCTGTCTATAATGAAAAGCTAATGTGTAATAATGTCACATGTTAAATAATTGATGATTTACTTTAACCAACGATTTGAAGGGGTAATTTGCACCACCCCCTTTTTTTTTTTTTTTTTTTTTTTGAAGTGGATTTGTTCTTGTCTTCTTTTTTGAGGGATAGATTTGGGGGTTTGACCTATTAGTTATATAATAGAATGAGTTAGGTTATACTTACACATCAACATATCATTCATATAAAATTTTAACAATTCATTTCTCTACTATGAATAGTTGAGATTTATCAAGATTTTTAAATAAAAAATTATTTTTAAAAAAATAGAATAAAATGTGGATAAATCTTAATTATTTATAATTGAGAGATAAATAGTCAAGATTTTGTGTAAGTGATGTATTTAAGAATTGTGTATAAGTAGATTCTAACCCTAATAGAATAGAGAAGTGTATTTATCAGTTAGATTTCAAAAAAAGTAAAAGGAAATACACTTTAAAATTATATTATTTTAATAAATTCCCATAAAAAATAACACAATAATAAGAAATTTTAATAACAAGGAGTTATATTCACAATGAAACGATGACATAGCATAGAAATAAGAAGCAGAGAATTGTACCCTAAGAGTTCTGATCCATTTCCATAGCATAGAAATGAGAAGCAAAATTTCAAACCTGGAAATTGATTTAACATTTGAGAAGATGGAAATTGATTTCTCTGGCAATTCTATTGCGAAGTAGTATCAAACCTGGAAAGCCAATTGATGACAGGTTTTCAGGACTGCATTTCATGAGTTTGTTGGTGTCTCAATGTTGTCGATTTTCCTTGTAGCACAAAAATGCTGTACATCTGTGCCTTTGTTTTGTTTCCTTTACAAAAACAAGATTCAAATAAAACTGATAGGTAGAGATTATAAGTTTTCTTACTCAGACGACAAAGCATCAGAATCGTGCATTAACGTATTTCCCTTTCAATTTTGTTTTTTCCATTTTTGTTGAAAGCATTAAAGTTTTTGCTTATCTTTTAAGTTCTTTAGGTTAAGTATCATAGTGCCTAATTGAAAGGATGATTGAAGGTAACAGGTCTGAAAATCATCAAATATACATGGTCCATAAATACTGGTATATTAATTATAAATATTAAGGGTGAGCGGAAGAACCTGTAACTGAAAAGAAATTAGAAACTAACTTGAATCATAACCAAGGGGTAGCATGTGATTAGGATTTTGGACAAAAACCAAACTGAATTGATTTTAAATGATTTGGATTTTGGTTGCCAGGAATGATTGTTACACTCTCTGATTCAACACTTTTTACAACACATTCATTAAGAAACTATTATTTTCAAATTTGAATTTATGGCAAGAAAATTTTCAAAGGCAAATTTTAATGGCTAAACCAATGGATATTGGTATGTGTATTGAATCAAAATGTATACCAATCATTTTGGATCATGATTGGCACACATTGTCGTCTATCACCTTCCGTTACACATTGAATAAAATATAAATATTCTACGGTTTGGAATTAGTTGAAGAAAAGCTTATTTTGCAACAATTCATGTAAGAAGCAAACATCCAATAATTTTATGTTGCTAAACTTCTCCATCTTCTTCGACTCTAGAGACTGTTGGGTTTCTTAATCTTGCTACCATTAGTGTAAGAAGCAAACATTCAGCCAAAAAAAGTGCTAGACGTTGCCTAATGCTGCTAACAATCCATCTTCTTTGAAGCACCTGTTAGACATTTCTAGCAACTCACAAGAAATAAAAAAAAAAAAAAAAAAAAAAAAAAAAAAAATTGCCAAGGCTATCCAAATTCCATTTTAGTTGAGATGGAGGAAACCCATGGTTAAATTGGTCCTCCAATGGCTTTAATTACAATTAGCCATTTTGTTTTGCCACTAGCTCTCCTCCTCAAAACCCAGATCAAATCCCTAAAACCCAAGCCTTTTTCTCCCTAGATTTGAAATGAATGTAAAGGGGATTTCCTCTCTTTTTGTTCTTCAATCAAATTCTACTTAAATCCATCACTTTCTGCCATTTTGTTTTACCACTAGCTCTCCCTCTCAAAACCCAAATCTAAAAACCCACAAAATTGGAAAATCCACAAAATTGCCCCAACCTTAGCTTTTTTGACAAGGGTGAGGATGGAATGAAAGCAAAAACAGGGTTGGTGGCAAATCTTGGTGTGGCCATTTTGGAGAAAATCGAGGTCGGGAAAGGGCAATTAAAGAAAATGGAGGTCAATGCCATTTCGATCTTGGGTTCCAAGCGATAGTCACTTGGCAGGAGTTTCGAAGGAGCAAATGGATGCCAATCATAGTCCTAGATAAGTGAGGATAAGTCTTAACTCCTCACAAATCCTATTAAATTCTATTTTATTCAATAAACTAAATATGTGTAAATGAGGGTGTCGATTTGGAGTGTAATCCTATCATTTCCCAAATTAAAATATCGATCACTAGGTGAGTATAAAAATAATTTTTCAGTTAGAATTGAAATTGATTTGAATAATTATTCTCAAGAAATTAACTAAAACCAATAAAACTTATCTTCTTAATTAATTAGCTAATAGCAGCCTTCTTGTATATTGGAAGGAATGTCAAGTAAAGCTTCTCTTCTTTTCTCTAGGATACCCATTTTCTTCATGTTGTTCTTCGAGATATGTGTACATGTGATGGTAAATTCCTTGGAAAGTTTGTCATGGTTCTTTATCTAAATTTTGTTTGATTTTTTTCAAACTCTAATACATTAATGCACCTAATCTTGGGTTTAAGAGGACCTAGCTAAAGAAAAAATTAGGGATTTCCTCTTTCAACCCACCTAGGATCTTTATGAATTTGTTGACAATTAAGGAAGGTTTATGGTCATTACTTTAAGGACTCATGCCTAATTGGTGCGTAGATCTAATTATGGTCCTCCAATGAAGCCTCCGAAAGGCCAATTGTAGAATTTCTCTAATAGTGATCCACACATGGGTGCTAGCAATCAAAAATAGGGATGTAAATGGGGTCCCACGGGGTTAGGGAGTTCCTCCCCATCTCTGTACCAGCCATTTGCAGGGATGGGGATCGTAAGGGGATTTTTAATGGGGACTAGATTTTGCCCCCCACCCCCATTACTCACGAGAATCCCCATTTCCCACCAATTTATAAGCTAAATAATGTAGTAAGGAATCAAGATAGTTAGAACCAAAAAGATTATTATTGACTCTTTTCTTCTTGTTTCACTAATGATGCAAAAATAGCTGAAAATTTTATCTTTAACTATTCAACATTGCAACAACTCAAATTAAAAACTCAGTACTATCTCCAAGACTGAAACAAAAATTATCACAATTTCTAGACTCAATAACCTTAAATATAGCAAAATTTTAATCCAAAAGGCTAGAGATTTGCATCTATCGCAACATCATTAAACTAAGCTACAGCATAACCAAAGCTAGAGGTAGGAAATTAAATTGGTTCCACTACAAACAGCATGGTGCATGGTTTCTGCCATGAAAACTAGGTTAAATAGAAGAGAAATTGAATTAAGAGTAAACAAACCAAGAGCAAAAAAAAAAAAAAAGAAGGAAAAGAAGTACCTCTTGATGGATCGAACAAGATCAAGAGAAGCAAGATTTCACATCCAATCAAGAAAATCGTAGAATGTAACTAATTGATTAGCCTTCGTCGCCCTGAATTCAACACAAAAATAGGAGAATCACAGCCAAAGAAATCAAGATTGAAAGGGGCAATCTTTTTTTTTTTTTAAGTTCTTTTTCCAAGAGAAAATTGGATAGAAGGGAAAAGAGTAACTACAGGGTTGAGAAAGAGAAATGAATATGGTTAGGAACTTAGGGTTAGGCCCATTTCCCATTCCTCGTGAGACTGAGTGAGGAGAAATTGCAGAAGCAAGAAGGGGAAAGGAAGGTCGAAGGTAAGGTGAGAGTTTGACTGCCCAAGAGTGAGTGAGGTGTGAGTGAGGAGAAAGAGAAACGAATAGGGTTAGGAACTTAGGGTTAAAAGGAGGATGATGGGATGGATTGGGTTAGGTAAGGTTTAATTTTTATTAAATTGGATTTGGGTTTGATTTTGGAGGTTGAATTAAATTTAAAATAGAATTAAATTATATATTTTTTTAATTTTTTACGAGGTTGGGGATCCCCGCAAGGCAGGTAAAATTCCCACGAAATTTCGCAGGGCGAAAATGTCTCCCATCCCCACCTCACGAGGAGGAATATTCGTTCCCATCCCGTCCTTGTGACGAGGATCGAGGCAATTGCCATCACTAATCAAAAACTTACTTGAGCCTGTTCCTCTTTAGTGCAATATTTAGTGACCTAAGTTCTAAGATATAAATCTCAAATATTATGCCTATAACATCTATTTATATTAATAGAAAATAAAAAGACTTGCTATGTAAATCCAATTGAAATTTCCAAACTTAGTTTATTAGTCAAAGTAGAAAATAACGAAGAAGAAGATTTTTCTCGTTTTCCTTTTTCGTCCCTTTTTGCCGCACACCCTAGTTTTTCTTGGACTAGGAATTTGGCCAAGAGCTCTTCCTTGCCCTTTGTGCTGCACAAGCCTTAACCTATTGGTTAGGGTTTGCCCATAATCTCCTCCAAGGACTTAATTGCCACTTTGAATTTTTCTTATCCTTAATTATAAACAAATTCAAATTTATGGTATTTAATTAAATTAAATTAATCCACCTTACAAATTTTAATCTATATCCATAAATTTGGATTTATAAAAATTCCTATCCTATAAGGCACTAAATGTATGACCCTTTAAATTTTATCATGATAACAATAAGATACACTCACAAATTAAGAGCAGTATCTAGCAACATATTATGATCATCCAAAGTGACAAAAATGTCAATAACTTTGATGAATCTTCCCATGATCAATGCACTTGTGTAATTTAATCTCTGTATTACTAATATCTTAATCAAGCAAAACGCATGCTATGTGTCATCATCTTTAAAGCTTAATACATCTTCTTTGATTCCCAAGATAGGCATATTTCTAAAATAAATCTTTCATTTTTACCATGGTCATGGACTTGCAAGTAGTCTCATCATAATCAAAACACCACTAGAAACAAGGTTTAATCCACAAAAATTTCTGTCAATTATAAGGGAAATTTTGTCAATTATAAGTAAAATTGACAGATATAATCGATATATAACTTTGTCAAACAAACAATGATCGAAACTAAGTATAATTGACAGAAATGTTTTCTGTCGAGTATAATCAACAAATTTTTCTGTTGATTATATTTGCTCCAACAATTAAAAAAAAATTGGAATTAAAAAAATGCAAAATTAAATTTTTAATTTTGTAATTATTAATTAAATTATAAAGTCATTAAATAAAATTCAATGATAAAATCAATTAAGTGCAACAACAATATATAAAAAATAATTTGGAGAATAATTGAAAAATAAAAACAATATTCAAAAATTATGAGACTAATAGTAACGAGTAATTTACCTATAATGAAATAAAAAAATTAGTAAAAAGAAAAAGTATTATTATACATTGTAAGATTTTATTCAAATAAAAAGAAATGAAAAATATAAATCAAAATGTGAATTTACCTCATAAAATAATTTTAAGCTTAATAATCTACAAAAATAAAAGTAAAAAATTATTAGTAGATAAAATAAAAATAATTGAATGATAAATGAAAATAACAAAAAATAAATAAATAAAAACCTTGAGATGAAAGAATGGAAGAAAATGAAGGAAAAGTAGAAGGATGACAATCAAAGAAGAAGAAGAAAAAGAAGAAGAAGGAGAAGAAGAGGAAGAAAATAAGAACAAAGGGAGAAGGAAACAGGGTGAAACATATGTGGGAAAGGAAGGAGGAGAGGAGAGGTAGAAGAAGATGAGAAGATATTTGTTGATTCTATTTCCGTGTCCATATATATAAATAAAATATATTTGACAAAAATTCTATTGATTATCTTTTAGAATGGTTGTCGATTATGTTTTAAATTAGATTAACTGCAAAATTTAACTTTTTTGGGTGGGGATGGCAATAGGGGGATAATTGCCAGTCATAGACAACCACTAGTATAATCGACAGCCAATTCCGTCGATTATAAGGGTATAATCGATAACTACTATAGCTGTCGATTATGTCAAAATTTTATAAATATATATATATACACATTAATATTTAACTTTCCGCTAGTAATATGTATAAATATTACATGTTTCATAAATCATAAATTTAGTAATAAAAGTTTAATACTATCCAATGTGAAATTATTTTTAACTAATATTATACATATTCTACATTGATTAAATTATCAATTCTAACACTACATATTTATACTTAATTTAGTCATTATATATACACAATTTATATAATATTAATTAAAAATAATCTCACATTTAATAGTGTTAAATTTTCATTATCAAATTTATAATTTATGAGATATATACTATTTATAAATACTATTAGTGAAAGGTTAAATATTAATATATATCTACAAAATTTTGACATAATCGATAGCTTTTTGATTGTCGATTATATTTTTGTCAGTTAAATGTTGTTTTTTAGTAATAAAAGGTCAAAGATATCTTTTCTCATAAACTCAAAAAGAATGAATTCTATCTTAACTCACACATTATTCTTGTGCAATTCATGATACACCCAAAAACTATATTACTCATAACCCCTCATCAAAGTTATTTTTTATAACTTCAAAGTACATGAGTTCTATAGAACAATGACAATCTCAAATCAAATAATCACTTACATTCACGTCATAACTGAAAAGCTACTAATTATATGTGCATATAGAGTTCTTATGGCAGGTCAGTTCAGTGCACTCACTTGTTTTGAGTCACCCACATATGATATATGGTTTCATGAGAAAAGTCTTCTCCCTAGCAAAGCATCACACATGATAACTTTTACATCATTGATATCTCATCTCAATGACATATATACCTAATAACAATTTAAAATTGTTACTATTTTATTATATAATTCTCAGTAATAATGATAACTATTATTATTGTTTTTATGTAGCAAATATCCTAAGAACTTTATCGATATTAATATACACAAAAGAATAAAAATTAATATATAATAAATGAATGTCTTGTGTGCATGTGTGTATATATATATATATATGAGAAACATGTTTTGCAGGTTGTCTTCCAAATTTTTTTTATTTTTGCAGGACATGTCGAAAAGCTCATCTTCTAATTAATATTTTTTCAAAACCAACTGTTAGATTGAAACTTCTATCCATATAAATTATGCATGTCAAATTTCAAATTATTCTAGTAGACCTAATCACTTTGTTGATTACATGAAATTAGATACCGTTAAATATATGTCAATAAATAGAGTTTTTCTTATTAAAGGATTATAAGTATTAAATCAATATAAAAATTGACATGAATAATTTATATGAATAAAACTTTTAATACAATTATCAGTTTTTGAAAATATTAATTAGAAAATGAGTTTTTAAACAAGTTCTCCAAAAAAATTTTGGAAGAATGATCTACCCTATATTATCTTATTTACATACAAATTTTACACACCAAAATTACACAAAATCTCGACTATTCATCTCTCTACTTTCAATAATTAAGATTTATTCACTCTTTATTATATTTATTAAATGTAATTATCTTTTTTTATCTAAAAAGTTATAGGGATTCACTTACATACAAGTTTTACACTCCATACTTATGTAAAATCTCAATCATTTATCTCTTCACTTTTAATTATTGAGATTTATTTACATTTATTAAAGATAATTATCTTTTTCATATAAAAAGTTGTAATAAATCTTAACCATTGATTGAAAGTGAAAAGATTAATAGTTAAGATCTTATGTAAGTGGTGTATAAGACTTGTGTATGAGTGAATCTCTTCTCTAAATACTTATTGAGTCTTAAAAATTACCTCAAAATTGCATCATTTTAATAAAATATTATAAGAAAATATCAAAAACAATTTAATTCATGTTGTAAAAAAAAAGGATATATTAGCTTTTCTCAATGAAAATTTATTAAAATGACATAATTTTATATTAATTTTCTTTCTAATTTTAAGAGGTAAGATGGATGGGTATTATTCCCATATATATTACTAGTACAAATGACATTGGCTCAAGGGCACATTTTAGCAACTTGTTACCCAATTAGTTGAAAATGAACCTCTCTCATCTCCTCCTAAATTTGATTCCTAGATTATCATCATAATATGTTATTAAATAAATAAATATATAATATTATAAATAGATCCTTAAACTAAAAGAAAAATCAATCCTATCATAACATATTATGATTGTAAATTTGCAATATCACTTAAAATTGTAATTCTTTCATTTTTAAATTTCTAGTCTTTTGAGTACAAATTTGACTCAACTTTTTAAGAGTCCCTTGACAATTTTCTTGAACCCTTATCTAGGGTCCAATTGGTATGGTAGTTTGAAGGCAACAATTAGCGGTTTGGAGGTAACAATTAACGGTTCGATCCATTAAGAATATATGTTTAGTAAACTTATTTATTTTGAAACTACTACAAACTAAGTATTTGATGAAAGTTTTTATTTAGCAATTTAGAACTAGTGGATATTGGTTAGTGTCCAAACCACTAGCGGACTAGAATTCTTTAATTTTATTGACAAATTTATAATTTTTCATTTTTTTATTTTTTTCCATGGTTTTTAATTAATATTTATCTAATTAGTTTCAATTTTATTTTTTTATCATTAATAATATTAAGTAATTATTAGATATTTTTACATTAATTTATTATAAAAAAATATATATTAAATTAATATATAAAATTACTAATTAAACGAAAAGATTAAAATTTTTTTGTACCTTATTTAAAACTAATATAATTTTTTCTTTATTAAAAATAAAATTTAATGTATGATTATATTTTTATAATTTATTTTATTATTATTATTTTTATAAAATTAAAAATTTTAATAATGAAAAATATAAAAAGAAAAAAATATATACTTAATTGTTTTTAAATATTTCATTATCTATCATTTAACTTCAACTAACAACTACTAACGATTGTATAATCAAATAGTTATATTAATCAAATGCATGGTTTATTATTCGTTACTGCTTTTTACTATATATCACCCACTATCCATCACCCATTACCCATTATCCACAACTGTTATTCACTATTCGCTATCTACTACCCATTATTCTTTAAATTTTAACTGCTATACACCATACCAAACAAACCCTTAATAATTTATGCATTAGGTACACAGTCATTTCTTTTGCCAAGATGTGTTTGGCAAGTTTAAGTTGCATTGAAGGCTGTTCCCCTATTGCATTTCTTCTTACAACACCTTATAAAAGTAAAAGTATTAATTTATGATAATTAAATTAAATTCTAATTAATATTTTTTATAATTCTATAATTATATTAATGTATAAAATTTTTTAAATAATTATTAAACAATAATATCATTTTTTTCATAATAAAATATTAAAAAGACCATGATGTACCAGGTCAACACCTGACAGGACACACCCAATAAAAATAATAAATATATAAATAAGCTAGTTTAGGAATATGATGTGAATATACTTATCTTTCCATCCATTCATCCAAATATTGTTTATTCATGTTTCCAAACAACAACAAAAACACCCAAAATTATTCCACTTTGCTTCTGCATCATCCTTTTCGAAGGATCGTCGTTTCCTTGTCTGTGCACTAGATGGCAGTGGTTGGTGGGTGAGAGGCATAAGCAATTTCCTCTTTATTCCACCAATGAAAAGATAGATTACACATCCTAGCATTTTTTTTTTTTTAATTTTTTATTTTTACTCAGTGGATTAGGAAAAGAAATCATGGGTCTCAATGAAAAAATTGAAGGGTGATTTTAAAATCTTTTTGCGGTGTTTTTGTTCCTTTTGGTGGCCAATCATGGTCTGGTATCGAGTGATACTGTCCTTAATGGTGCATGCAAGGATGTGACTGTAGTGTGGAGGGTCGATGGTGAAGGGAGGGCCACCGTAGAAAATGTACTCAGGGTATTTCTCAGTGCGCTTGGGTTGGGTCTTACATGCATCAATTTAACTGTAGTACACTACATTCAGCATTCTTGAAAGCATTCTTCCAGATCTGAAAATTTTCAATTTTTCAGTATTTTTTTATTAGATCCAATTGTTGCATCTAATGTGACTGTAAATCCTGATCTTCATTCTCATCTTCTTGTTGGGAAATAGAGTTACAGTGTTTTGGATGCAATTTGTTCTAAAATTTGGGTTTTGGTTGAGATTTAGAATATTTTAATTGGTGGTCTTGTGAACAAAATTGAGAAATTATCTAGATTGGAGATGGAGTAATCACCGTAGAAGGAGAAAATTAGTTAGAAAGAAATGTGAAACCCATATTAGAATCTGAGTTTTATGTTGTAGAAGATGTCTTCTTCGACAATAAATCCAAATTTATACCCAATTTGCTTGAGCATCCGGACACTATAGACAGAGAGGCACATGCACACATAAAACATAAGACAACTTCATCTTAAATGCAAATGGATACCCAATTATGCAGTCTCTGTTCTCATCCCTACTTAAATGAATAGGTTCTGAAATAGCCACTTCATTTCCAAACGGTAACAAAAACCAACTGCAAAACAAGGAGCAAAAATATATGAATCCAGGAGTCTACAACATTCATGCAATTAAAGTCCACAAATAATAAAGAATTTAGCGCACTCACTCTCCATTAATAGCTTGCTCTAGTGCATCATCATCATCCAACCATCTCAGAAACTGATCATTTGCCTGAAGAAATTATTTACAGATATTAGGTTCTTAAGCATATCGCAAATTTAGCAAGTTTTAAAACGTGATGCATAGCCATAAATGCAGGATCAATAGCATGAAGACATGATACCTTGTCTGAGAGTTTGCAACATGGAGACCTTCCTTCAAATTTCAAACTGCAAAAGATGAAAGTGGGAGCGATTTGTTTCAATAATATTTACATCTACATTTTGAAATTTTATGCCTTGGAAATCTCATGAGAAGAAGCTAAAGCAGCTTGGATAGGGGGATGACAAGCAGGGGCAATGTTTTTCAATTTAACCCCTTTTTTTAATTTTGAAACTCCATGTTTGAATCTCATGAAAGATAAGGTTGCCAAAAATTCAGCATGCTCAGAAATCAGTATAAATAAATAAACAGAGAAAAAAACAGGAAAACCCTAGAAATTGGGGATTTGCAAATGATACCTCATAAAAGTAACAGAAGAATAATAAGGAAGATCTACAGAGGAAAGAAAGATCCTTGATATGTATTCCTCAAGAACAACTCTAACAATCACAGGTAGAAGACAATGAAATATTCTGGAGAATCCCAAAATGGAGCAACGCAGAACTTAAACCTGACCCAGATGGCAACAAGCAATTAATAAAATGACATTAACAAAACTTATCCTATGTGGCCTAAAAGAATGCTTCCCTTGTTTTTTACATATCAGCCTAGGACTTCAAATGCAAAAGAAAAGCATTAGATGATTGGCATAGATTTCTGACGTGCCAAACCTTGATGCTGGATGAAGGCTTTCTCTAATGAAAGCAATTGGGAAATCAAGACAAGAATTGAAGCATAAGAAAAACAAACATTTACAAGATCTAACCTGCTACCACCTAGGACCCAACTGAGCGTTAATTGCATTGCAAAGTCAACAAGAAACCTGCAACAAACTACTACTGGATGTGGTATCCGAAATTTTGCCAAAAACTGCAAGGCAGGTCAAAAGCCATAGTGATTATGTATTAAGTTTCTTCAGAAACATTGCCTCCATTTCATGTAATCAACAACAGTTCCTACCAACAATGGACCAAATCCTATATCCAAATAAGACTTGTAATTTGAAACCAACATTGCAGCCATTCTGGCCATTGCATGGATAATGGCAACTCGCAGTCTCCTATTCCTTTCATAGCTGTGTAAGAAATGAATTATGTAACAGAGTCAGCCTTTTAGCACCAAAACTAGTTATTACACCACTGATGATTTAGTAATATAGTAACTTGCAATACAAAAGAACCATTGTTAAAGAGTACAAATAAAATGTTTTCTGATCTAACCTAGGTTGTGATGATATTAACTACATCTAAATGATTAACTTTTTGTTAGAGACATTAGGAAATTTGGATAATCAACTACATTAGTGGTTGATTAAGTTAATTAAGTTAATTACCATGTTACATTAGGGTTTCATAATCAGTGGTCACTTAAACCTACATAAAGGCTCCCTTTGTCAAAGTTTAATATTATGACAATATAACAGAATAATAGTAATTCCATATGCATTTCTTCCAGTTTTCTCTTCTAGCTTTTCCATGTTTGATTCTTAACATTTTTCAAGACATCAGAATCAGCATTAGTCCAATCATTTGGTCTTTATTCAAGCATTTTCTTAATATAGTTCTCAAACCATGTTCTTTCACGTGAGTACATAATTTTCACCTTAATTTTATATATCCATTTTTTGTTTGGATTTTTCAGAATGGTAGTAATGTATTACCTCCTTAAAGAAGAGACAATATCAACAGGAGTTCCAGACTCAACACTTTGCCTCCATGCTTTGTCCAGCTCCTCTGCAAGTTGATAACTATCCTACAAAGATTCAATAAATGATCCAGAAAAAGTTTTTAGTTCATTTATCCATGATGTGGATCTTTTCACATAAAATATCTTCACACACTTCTGAGTATTTGAAACAAAATGTGGCACATAGCATTGTTCATTATGATATATATGATTCTACCAACAATTGAATGTCAAAAGTAATTAAAATACTATAACTTTTGAGGGGAAAAATGTCAAAACTTAGAGATCCTGAAAATGCTAAAATTATGGAAGAGGATAAACAGAATAATTTGACGATTAGAGTAATTCAAAGTCTACCTCAATGGCCATACATCCCCCTTGACTCATATTTGGCTGCATGGCATGTACAGAATCCCCGAGCAATGTTACATGCCCTCTTTCCCAAGTGCATGTGGGTGTTAGGTCATATATATCACGACGAAGAATTGCATCTTCATCACAGGCAATTATCAAATCTAATACATAATCACACCAACCTTCAAATATTTTCAGCAACCTTTCCTTTTTACCTGCAAAAAGATGAAGAAGTGAAGACCATTAGAATATACCACACCTGCTTGTTTATGATCAACATAAATCCTCGGGCACATATTCCGTCGGCAGTCTGTTAAGCTTTCTTGAAATGATAGCGGAGCCAGCACATAAAATTTAGAAAAATTAAGAAACAGCTTGGCGTATGACTAAACATTTAAAAACATGAGAATTTATTTTCTTCAAGCTTCTTCAAGTGTGGCACCTTCAAGCAGTATGATAAAGAAAACGTATCATATTAAATCAAGATCATCAGTAGAGTATCTACCATAGGGCCTATCCACACCACCAGGTGGTATTGAATAGTTTATAAATGTTTAAGATCCAACATCAAGAAAGTATGAGAATTTAAATGAGTTTATAAAGGTTTATTCTTTATTAACAAATAGTTAAGTAAAATGAAACCAAGGCAAATTGAGCCTAACCTCTTTATATATAGTCAAAAGATGAGCACTTAAGCAAGCACCTTAGGGCTTGACTACTAGATCATTAATTCTTTATTATTTTTGAATTTTTTATTTTTTTTATTAAATTAAAATTTGGAAAAACATATTTGAAAATCAGACATAAGTATTGGCAGTCAAAAAGTACTTCTATGAAACGATGTCTTTCTGGAGGGATACATCCCTACAACTAGTGACTTTTTAAGCATTATAAACTTCTATGCAAAATCAAAGTTCTACATCTAATTCTAAGAGAGTTTTGTGTTCTATTGTATCTTGGAAGATTTTAAATCCTTAAGGAAAATAAAATCACGCCTCAAAACAATTCTTTTATTCTTCTGCTATTTCATATTTTTTAACAATCTTAAGATGACTTTCTTACTAACAACACCAAAGGTGTCATACATTCTTGATCCAAAACTGCAACCTATCGCAGCACCAAAGGAAATCAATTTTGAAGGAGTGAAGAATGCAAGACTGAAGCGTGAAGAAGATGAACTCAAATGTTGAGGACACATTCTGAATTCTCTCACTGATAGACTTTATGATCTGTATCGCAACATGTCTTCTCCTCAAGAAATCTGGATTGCTTTGGAAAAGAAATATAAGCATGAAAAGAAAGGTACGGACAAGTTGTTTGCACTTAAATATTTTGAGTTTGAAATGAAAGATGATATTTCCATCATGGATCAAGTGCACGAATTATAGGAAAAAGGTTCCAGATTCTGGTATCAAGAATGTTAGAGTTGGAGATAAAGATTCCAAATTCACTTCAAGCGGGGGCAATACTTTCAAAACTTCTTCCATCTTGGAATGATTATAGGAAAAAGGTTCTGCATTTAGATGAAATTCTGACTATGGAACATTTTCAAACACATCTCCAGATTGAGGCAGAATATTGTTCAAGAGATGCAATATTAGCACCCTTGAAAGTTAATTATGTGAGTCAAAATTCTACCAGGCCTTTCCAAAATAAACTCAAGCCTCTTAAGAAAAACAATGCTTTCAAGAAAGTTTCTTTCAAGAAAAGTCAGCTTTGTTACCATTATGGTAAGAAAGGTCACTTCATTAAAGATTGCAAATTCAGGAATAATCAAAGAACTTTGGTTCTGGCACCAGTGAAGAAACAAGCAACAAAGCAAATCTGATTGAGTATGAATTGGTTGTTATGGTTTCTGATATGCAAGTCGGGATGGTGACTGAATTGAACATAGCAAATCCAACCAAGTCTATGGATTGGTGGTTGGATTCTGGTGCAACAGTTCATGTGTGCAATAACAAAGCACAATTCAAGTTTTATGAAGATTTGAAGGAACCAAAAGAAGTGCTTATGGGAAACGATGTCACTGCAAAAGTTCTAGGCAAAGGCACAGTGGAATTAAAGTTTATTTCGAGCCACAAATTGACCTTGGTTAATGTTTTCCATGTGCCTGATATTAGAAAGAACTTGGTGTCTATAAATCTATTATGTAAAAGGGGCTTGAGGGTTGTCTTAAAATCAGACAAGGCCATCATATCAAAAAATGGCAAGTTTGTGGGGAAAGGTTATTCTTGTGATGGAATGTTCAAATTGAGTATTAATGAAATAAATAATGTTTTTGCTTATATTGTTGAGTGTTCTTCTACTTTGTGGCATGTTAGACTAAGACATGTGAATTATGAATCATTAAAATATATGTCTACGCATGGGTATTTAACTTGTCAAAATGATTTTAAAAATAAATGTGAAATTTGTGTGCAAGGAAAGATGACTAGAAAACCTTTTCCAAAAAGAGAAAGAAATACAGAAGTGTTAGAGTTAGTGCATTATGATATTTGTGAATTAAATGGTCATCTTACTAGAGGAGGTAAAAGTTAATTCATAACATTTATTGATGATTGTTCTAGATATACATATGTGTATCTTATGAGAACAAAAGATGAGGCTTTTGACAAGTTTAAGGAACATAAATCTGTTGTGGAAAATCAGAAAGAGAAGAGAATTAAAGCTCTTCATAGTGATAGGGGTGGTGAGTATTTTTCAAATTTGTTTTCACACTTTTGTGAAAAACATGGCATCATACATTAAAGAACAACCCCCTATTCACCCCAATGGAATGGTTTGGCAAAAAGAAAAAATAGAACTTTGGTTGACATGGTTAATTGCATGTTGATAAATTCAAAGTTGCCATTTAATCTTTGGGGAGAGGCACTTCTTACTGCCAATCATGTTACCAATAGAATTCCATCAAAGAAAACTCATGTTTCTCCATATGAGACTTGGAATAATGGTAAAAAGCCAAATTTGAATTATCTCAAAGTGTGGGGGTGTCTTGCCTTTTATAAGGTTCCAGACCCACAAAAAACAAAATTAGGACCTAAAAGCATTAGAAGTGCATTTGTTGGTTATGCAATTAATTCTAAGGCCTATAAGTTACTAGATTTAGAGTCAAATGTTATAGTAGAATCTGTACATGTTGAGTTCTTTGAAGATAATTTTATTAAAGATTCTTCTACTATATTTGATTCTCGAAATTCTTTGAATAATTCAATGTATGAAAATCATAATGGTAGAAGTACAAGTACACTTCATGAGGAGAAAAGAAAAGAGAATGATGGTTCAATTGAACCAAGAAGAAGTACAAGGATTAGGAGATAAAAGTCTCTTGATCTTGATTTTATTTCTTCACAATCTATTGTCTTTCTAGTTGAAGCAACTAGAACTGAAATAATTCGAAAAATACCCATGGTATTAAATGTTGAAGAAGATCCAAAAACATTTCAAGAAGCAATGGCTTCAAGGGATGCAGCTTTTTGGAGAGAAGCTATGAATGATGAGATGGACTCTATTATGTCCAATAATACTTGGATTTTAGTGGATCTTCCATATGGTTCTAAACCAATTGGTTGTAAATGGGTATTTAAACAAAAATACAATACAGATGGAATAATACAAACCTTCAAAGCAAGGTTGGTTGCAAAAGGTTTTACTCAAAAGAAAGGAATAGATTATTTTGACACATATGCTCCTATTGCAAGAATAACATCTATAAGACTTCTCTTTGCATTGGCTTCGATTTATAAGCTGTTTGTGCATCAAATGGATGTTAAAACAACATTCTTGAATGGTGACTTAAGTGAGGAAGTATACATGGAACAACCAGAAGGCTTCATACTTCTTGGAAATGAAAGAAAAGTTTGTAAATTAGTTAAGTCACTATATGGCCTAAAGCAAGCTCCCAAGTAATGGCACTAGAAATTTGATACACATATTTTGGCAAATGGATTCAAGCATAATGATGCAGATAAGTGTATCTATTCAAAGTTCACTAAGGATTATGGAGTTATAGTATATCTCTATGTTGATGACATGTTGATATTTGGTATCAACATGTTGGGAATAAATGAAACCAAAAAGTATTTAATTTCAATATTCAAAATGAAAGATTTAAATGAAGTAGATACTATTTTGGGTATTAAAGTAAAGAGACATGATCATGGCTTTGTACTTAGTCAATCACATTATATAGAGAAGATGCTAAATAAATTCCAACATCTAAATATAAAGGAAGCCCCTACTCCATATGATCCTAGTATGAAGTTGACCTTAAACCTAGGTCATATTGTTGCTCAATTGGAATATGCAAGTGCAATAGGGAGTTTAATGTATGTCATGCATTGTACTAGGCCAGACATAGCCTTTGCAGTATGCAAATTATCAAGATACACAAGTAAACCAAGCCATGAACATTAGAAAGCTATTAGAAGAATTCTTGGTTATCTTAAAAAGACAAAAGAGCTTGGTTTGATTTACTTAGATTATCCAGTGGTTCTAGAAGGATACGCTGATGCAAGTTGGATCACTTGTAAGAGTGATAACAAATCTACTTCGGGTTGGATCTTTACACTTGGAGAAGGTGCAATAAGTTGGGTATCAAAGAAACAAACATGCATCTCACATTCTACAATGAAATTTGAGTTTATTGCTTTGGCGACAGCAAGCAAGGAAGCAAAATGGTTGAGAAATTTATTGCTTGATATAAAGTTGTGGCCACAACCTATGCCAACCATTTCCTTACACTGTGATAGTGAGGCTACAATGTCTAGAGCATATAGCAATATTTATAATGGGAAATCTAGACATATTAGTCTTAGAGATACTTATATTCGAGAGTTGATCATTAGTGGAGTTATAACAATAATCTATGTAAAGTCTGTAGACAATCTAGCTGATCTTCTCACAAAAGCATTACCATGAGATGTGGTGGAAAAGATGTCATTAGGAATGGGGCTTAAATATTTAAACTAGGCATTGGTAATGGGCACCCAACTTTTATTTAGTCATTTTTAAATTTAAAGTTTAATGGGTAAGAACAAGTTATTATATATGCTTGTTTAGCACTTGAAACATATTCCTACTTTAGTCAAGTGTTGTCTATTGCATTTTGGAGGATGAGTGTAAACTCTTAATGGAGTTGATCATTTCTAAGTGTCTATAGTAGCAGGTACATAAAGAACTCCACCTAAATGGTCATAGAAGTGGTGCCACCTCAACAAGAAGATGCTTGACTTCTAGAACATCCTTAATTTTTTATTATCTTTGAATTTTTTATTTTATTTTATTAAATTAAAATTTGGCAAGACATGTCTGAAAATCAGACAAAACTATTGGCAGTCAAAAGGTATCTTTATGAAATGGACAATGATTGGTGCACACCTAGATCCAACACCCGGGTGTGCACCTCCCACATAAAAAAAAAAAAAAAATTGGACCGGGTGATGGGCATTTTTTTTTTTTATATGATGTGTGCACACCCGGGTGTTGGATCCGGGTGTGCACACATCATTTTCCTTATGAAATTGTGTCTTTCTGGAGGGATACATTCCTACAAATAGTGATTTTTCAGGCATTATAAATTCCTATGCAAAGTCAAAGTTTCACATCTAATTTGAGAGAGTTTTGTGTTCTGTTATATCCTGGAGGATTTTAGATCCTTAAGAAAAGTGAGATCACGCCTCAGAACAATTATTTTATCCTTCTGCTATTTCATATTTTCTAACAGGTGGTTCCTTGTGAAAAGCATACCACTACATCTTTCTAGCAACAACATCTGAGAAGACAAAGTATTGCTTGTGTCCCAAAAGTACGCGGAACCTTCAAGAAAATTACCATATAAGATCCATGTAGAACAAAGAACAAAGAATTCAAAGTAGATAATCGATGGCATGAAAAAGTTGTCCAAAGTGGAAGAGTTAATATGTAACAAATAGAAAAAGGAAACATACCCAACAGACTCAATATCAGCTGGCACAAAATCTGCAATACCAGTATAACAAGTGTACAGGTTCTTGTTGCCCAAATAAGCTCTCCCTCACCTGAAAAAGAATGTAAAGAAACCACAACAAGATTTTATTCAAATATGAAAGCAATCAGACTTGTTATTGATGGAAACATCAAGTTCATTTAGACAGTGATTTAGTTGAAAAGGTGTCAGGAGAATGACAGTGAATCTCACCCAACTTTAAAATCTCGGTCTAGATACAAATTAAAAAAAAAAAAATGTAGGGCTAGTTTAATTTTCATTTTTTCTATAAAGACAAGGTATATGGCCCGATTGTAGGTCTACAAACAGTTCCATTTGATTTGAATTTCCTTTATTAAACTGCTTATCATACTATCATTGCACCATAGCAGAAGGCTCATAGTGTTTGTTAACATCAATCCAGGGTCTCAACATACAGAGAGAGTGCGCCAGCATATGCATAACCAAGATAGAGTGGTACCTTGGATCGTACTCCATCAGCGCCAACTAAGAGATCACCTTCATATTGTTTTCCATTTTCAAGCATCACAGTAACCTGAATTTTTTAATAAAATGGAACAAATGTAAACTAAAAGTACACAAAACAAAAACATAATCCAGGAAATTAACCACTTTGCTAGGTGCATAAAGAAACAGATTATCATGTACCCAAAATAGAAAGAAACAGATTCATACTAGATTTAATCTATTTTCCAAGAGAGCATCCTGACCATTAGGAGGTGACTTTTTACCTATTATCAGCTCATATTACCTGATGTCTATGATCCTCGAATCCAACAACATTGCTCTTGTTAAAAATCACATCTTTCCCCACTGCACAAGCCAAGATTTGTAACAAAGTCATTCTGTTAATAAGTCTTGTGAGTGGAGGTCCCCTTTGTACTGCAGGGGTGAATATATCCATCTTGACGTACCTGTTAATTATAAGATAAGCAAGATTCTATTGATTCAAAACTGCTCAAAAATAAATAAAATCATAGTCACTCAAAGTTCTGTTAACATTAGGGATTTCTTACTTCAACGTTCAATGCTGTAGATTAGTATAACTCAATGTTTTGAAAACCGACCTAGAGGTCAAACCGTTTTGACCTCCGGTTCTCGGTTTGACATGTTTAACCAGTTTAATTGTTCAAACCGCCAGTTTAACTATATATGAATAAATATAATATGTTGTAATGATTTAACAAGACAAGTGTGGTGGCCGGATTGGTTTGTCACTTTGCCATCACAATGGAAACACGTGTTCGAGCATGGTGGGGGTTAAAATGTTATTACCACATTTCTAAAACTTTCAAAGTAATGTAATTTTTTAATTAATTTATATAAAAAAATTATAAAGATTAATTTTAAATTAAT
>BPVZ01000006.1:2872629-2886403 GCA_020521535.1 Rubroshorea leprosula
GGAATATGGTCTTACATTTAAAGAGTTCCTCTCCATTAATGGTTAATTTTATTTTTATACAATTTAAAATAAATAAATATTTTTTTTTTAATTTAATTTTATTATTGTTCATTTATATCAATAAAATTTTAATTATAAAACAATAACCCCTTATATAGATGCCTCTATTTTTTAAATCATCACAAATTTTGGGGAGAGGGAGCGGAACCCTACACAAAGTTAGGGAAAATAAGGGAGAGTTCTTTTACTTCTCTCTTAAAAAATAAAATAGACAATATTTATCCAATTAATGCCCACTTAAAATGAGAGCTAGTTTCTTTGCCTTTTTAGTTTTTTTGGCCCCTTGGATATATATATTTTTTAGATCCATAAACTTTATTAGTTATGATGATTTGATATTAAAATGAGTTTTTTTTAATTTTTTTTTATTGTACATGCTCTAAGATACCCTTCCATTGAGCCAAATAGGCTAAATGTAAACTCAAGAGTTAGATTTTACGGCTAAATAAGTAACGTTTTGAAAGTTAATTTTAGAATGTAAGTTTTGAACCTATTAAGTAAGAAAATTAATTTCTTTTAATGCATAAAATGGAGTATGTTCTTAAAATTATTTAGAAAAAAAATAATTTTAAAGTCAATGAAAATTGACTCAAAGATATATAACTCAACTGTGAATACTAACAAAATAGAAAAGAAAACCTAAGTGGATAGAATCACATTAAATATATATGGTCTAAGTAAGCAGTGTGGTTATTACCACCTGTATTTTTATTAAGACTGCACAATTTCTTTAAAATTTTATTAGTTCATAAGTTTTTTTATTTGTACAATTAGTTATAATATTTAAAAAATCAGATTATAAATGAATTTAAATTTATTAAATAATAAATATCAATTATTTTATTAATTATTAATTATTTTTAATAATTAAGTTAATAAAATATCAATAAAATTATAAAACCTTAACAAAATTGAGAGACAATAACTACAACCGTGCAAATATAGCTACTTGGACATCCTGGATAAAGATTTTAGGCCCAATTTTTTTAAACTGGATTTTAGGCCCAATTAAATCTTAAAAAAAAAAAAATAAAGTTACAAAATAACTGATTTTTGGGTACAGAAGCAGCAATTTTTTTTCCATGGTCTTACTTGAGAAAGCTCCTAGAAAAATAACTGATATTTTGGTACAGAAGCAGCAATTTTTTTCAATGGTCTTACTTGAGAAACGTCCTAGATAAGAAATTATCAAATATGAGTCTCGGTTCATTGTCAAACCTGATTAGTACTCGAAGATGGTTATGTTCATGCTATCATCGTTCGCACCTAATCCTCAATTACTAACTACCTTTTGATTTAAATAAAAGAAAATTGGTTTT
This sequence comes from Rubroshorea leprosula, assembly GCA_020521535.1. Taxonomy (NCBI): domain Eukaryota; kingdom Viridiplantae; phylum Streptophyta; class Magnoliopsida; order Malvales; family Dipterocarpaceae; genus Rubroshorea; species Rubroshorea leprosula. Next base: position 2,874,009 of record BPVZ01000006.1, read on the forward strand.
TTTAAAATAATATTTTGAAGTTAAATTTTTAAATAAAAAATAAACATTGAAAAAAAAAATTTATTGTAGGATTTAATATGATTTGATCCTATATTAATTCAGATTTAATATGATTTTTTAATATAAAAAGATTAGTGAAAATAAAAAAAAAAAAAACCTACTTTTCAATTGCCTTGGGCCAAAGTTATGTATTGTAGTAATTATTTTATCAGTGGAAAAAATTTATTGGAGTAGGTGCAAGAAACGTGTAGTTATGATTATTGACGGAAATTGTAAAAGATATTAAAATTGTATTTTTATAATTAAAAATCACATTAAATTTTAATTAATTTAAAATTAACCATGTTAAGCCTTATAAAAGAAGAAACTCTTCAAGCGTTTATTTTTTTATTTATAAAACTTGAATTCAAAATCTTATTAAAAAAAAATCAAAGTTTTTTCCACTTAAATCAATAGATTATTAATTTTTATTTTTAGTAAATTTAATTTAATTTATTGTTTTTTAGATATAAATTTTAAATAAAAATTTAATATATTACATAAAAAAGAATGAAAATTTTTTTAACAAAAAAAAAAAACAAAAAAAAAATTCAAAAAAAAAAATTTTCAATTATTATTCATTGAAGTTGTTAAATTTTTATTAAAAATTTATATTCAAAATATCTAAAAATTGAACTAAGTTTACTAAAAATAAACAAAAAAAATTAAAAACTATTGATTCTTTTTCATTTAATTGTTAAGAATAATTAATAACTAATAAAATAATTAATATTTATTACTTAATAAATAAAAATCAGTTTATAAATTAATATTTTTAGACATCGTAATTATTTGTTTAAGAAAAAATTAATAAATATTAATTAAATTGAATATAAATTTAGTAAATTTAACAATTTCCTTAATACCATAACCAGACTTAGGTAGCTACAAGCTAGAAATTCAATCAATATTAACAATTTGCATGGGGTCATGTGATTTTTAGGTATGGGTGGTGATACAAGAAAGCTTTTTTGTATAACTTTTTTTATATAATTTCTATATGTCATTAAATGGGTTAATGGATTTAATATTATGGGTTCTAAATGAATAAAAAAATTAATTATTTAAATGATACTTTAAAATTGTACAAAAAAATAATAAAAAGGGTTATCCTTAAATCATTTTCATTTAGGTATTAGACTAATCCAATTAAACAAGAAAACCAGGCTTTGGAAATGTTCAGGCCCAATATCTTCTTTGATGTTAGCTCTCTCTATCTGTTAAAATCTAAACCATCTAATTTCCCTAAATCGCCGGATTCTAGAAGCCCATCTTTCCAACGGCCCAAAACACAAAATCACCCACTCTCAAACCCAACCCTTTCCTTATTCTACGGATTCTCGGTGCGACTTCACCTTCCACACGCTACCACCTGTAACACGCGCTCGCTTTAATGGCAGCGGAACTACAGCCGCAAGACCCTCCACTCGCATCCCCCACAGCAACAGCACCAGCACCAGCGGCAGCACCACCAGTGCCACCACCGGTCGGAATAGCAACCGCCGCCACCACGACTACCACCATCACCACAGCAACAACAGAACTCCACTTCTCCCAGTTCGAGATCCCCGGTCCACCCCTAACCTCCAAGCGTCAACGCCGGCCCAGCGTCCGACTAGGCGAGATCGGCGATCAATCTTACGATTCTCACGCTCGACGTCTCAAGCAATCCCACCCTCCCGGGCGCTTTTCTAGAGAATCTACCTCCGCGAAATCCGTCAAGGCCCGCTCCCTCACTAATCTTGTTAACGGCGAAGCCATCCAAGAGATTGAAGATAACAATCAGAACGGAAATGCCAAGGAGAATAACACAAATCTTGAATTTGCCCATCGTAAAGCGAAAGCCAAGAGAGGCACCACGAAGAGAGTACGGTCCAATTGGATACCAAGACACGATGACGGAGCCGAGAACAGCAGAGACGACGGAGACGAAGGGTTCAGGGACTTGGATCCAGACTCAGACAGTCCATTGAAGGATCAGAGCCCGGTCCATTCTGCCGACAACATGGCCTTTGATATGTGGCACCGGAGAGCAGGTTCAGCTCCTGGTGGAGCTAGGGTTTCGGATAACAACGCTGTAGAAATGGATAATCTGCCGGAGTCTGACAACGATCGGAGGTACAGCACGAGTGAAGGAGTAAGGACATGGTTGATTGAGTTGGGATTGAGCCGATACGCTCCCGTTTTTGAGATACACGAGGTGGATGATGAAGTTTTGCCTTTGTTGACGCTGGAGGATCTTAAGGACATGGGAATAAATGCCGTCGGTTCTAGAAGGAAACTGTATACTGCTATCCAGAAGCTTCGAAAGGGGTTTTCGTGAGTCTTCCTTCATTTTCTTCTTTTATACTAGCTAATTCTGTAAACTTCTCCACAGAAGAAAACCCATTTCATGGCTGCAAAAGCAACTCTGAAATGGCTTCAATGTCTGTCTCTTCATCTTTTTACTCCTAACCTTGAGAAAATGGTTCTATGTTTTTTACTGGTTCCGTAGTTATCCTTTTTAAGACTACCCAGTTAATGGAATTTGCATTTCTGTATTTTTTTATGAGATGCATTTTCTATATATATAAATTATGATAGCGTTGCATTTTTATCAATGCATAATGGTATCTTGTATAAATGATCTTTATTGGACAATGTCTTTTTACTAGACTAGATTCTTTTTGTGAATTGCATCAAGTAGCTTCATGTCCTAATCCTTAATTTAAGTGCTTACTGCTCTTCATATTGGGGAATTATTGTATGATTGGCATCTGCGATGCTGGAAGCAGTTTCTCTCTGACATGCCCTTAATTTTGGCACCTTTATATTCTTTTGACCAAAATTTAGGCTTCGGGTGAGCTATGCTGAATCAAATACTTTGATAATTTTTATTTGTGATTAGGTTGATGATTTAGGGATAGAAAATTGGTTAATATTGGGGGTAGGGATGGGTTGGTAGGGTGTTATGTTTTTGCTTTCTTGGATATTCCTCTCATTTAAGCACGGCGCATCAAATGAGCCAGGTGAAGTCACATGGTACCTTATTTGGTCACCGACTAGCTCAAGTCACATGAAATGTATGGAGATATATTTAGCCCCTATCAAGAACTTTGGTTGTTTCTGCGTGAATATGCTATGGGACTTGTTTGGAACTTTAAATTGTAAAGTTTGCTTTGCAAAAGAACGTGGTGCTTGATTGTAATGCAAGGAGAAAGTATCATTTAATACTTTTTTTTCGTGCTTAAAGGGGTTCATCTGAAGAATGATAAAAGAACTCTGAGGTTTGCAGCAAAGAAGTTTCTTTGAAGCTAATGCATTAATTCAGAATCTAGTGTAATCTCTACCCCAATCAGTATTTTTCTTCTATATTGTGGTTCTGTTTCTCATTTCTATTTTATTTTCTTTGGAGAGATCTTTTCTTTTTATGCTTTGCTTAATTTATTGCTTCTTTCTTTCATTTCCCCTTCCTATAGATTAGCATTTCAACTAAACTTTAGATGAGTGACACAAGTCATTCCACTTGTTCATAAGGAGAGGAATAATCTTAGACATTTCTATACTCTTTATGGATAAGGAAACTGAAGTAGGATTTTATACTAAAGGCTTCCAAGGAATTTTTCTTCTTTATGATTAGCAGTTGCTGGTTTTATGTTTTGATTCCCTCTCATGCTTGGTCAGGAAACCAAATTCAAGATATAGTGTTGTGTTTAATCTATGATCTCCTACAATAACGTGGCCTTCTTTTTCTACTTAGTCTCATGCTTTTATTGCTTACATTTGCTGCTTAAAGGGAAACCTAGTTGTATAATTAAATGAACTGAGCTCTGGGTTACCCTTCAGTTCTCCTAATCATAGTATTTTTTCTCCATGTTTTGGTATTAAAGATAAATCTAGCAGTGTCAACAATAGAATACATGCATGCGAAGATTTGTGGGATTTGTCATAACAAAATTGCCAATTGCCATTAAGATATTGTTTAGAGTTTGAAGTGGCAGTAATTTTGAAATAAAACTATTATGTTATAGGTCTTTTGTTCTTGTTTTCATCATTCACATGCTTCTTTTTGTGTCTATTTCGTCCTCATGTTTCAAGTGGTGCTAGCAATTGAGTTGAATCTTAGTTAATTACGGATACATTGGTTCTTTATCAATCTTTTGATTCTGCAGTTAAAAAGAAAGTAGTTTGTGCATTGGGACTTAATTGTTTAGGGTACCAATTTCCTGCTATTTGGTTATGTCGAATTACAATCTGTTGTATCTGGATCATCTAATATTCTCATACTATCTGTTATTCCTGCTATTCTCCTTTGGGCATTCTGTGGATGCAAGCTGGTCCAGCACAAGTTTTGTAGAACAAAGCTGCACAATCCTTATCCCCTCCACAGAGGTAATCTTACTTGCCTTTTAACATTAGTGTCAAGATGGCAGCACAAAAATGGGTTGTACTGTCACTGGTACTGGGCAAAGCTATGGTCTAGCAGGTCTCATTGAGATTGGCTCATAAGTCTTTGCCATGTGATTGTTTTTTCCTCGTCGGAGTGGTGCCATTTGATTTATCAGAAAATGTCATTTTAAATTTCCTCAAGTTTTTCTTGGCCATTTATTGTGTATTGATTCTTATTTCTACCTTCTAAATACTTGTTTTAGATCCATCAATTGTATTATAGAGGCAAATCTTATTCTAAGTTCTGACAAATAATCTTCGTGATCTATTTCCCCTATGATTTATATTCATGTATTCATCACATGATTATATATCGTCTGTCTAGTTTATTGTTGATTGGCGACACACAGGTTAGAACCCCTGAATTTAACCCCAAATCAAAACTTCTAAGTTAGTGAATACGTGAAAACATTAAAATATCCTTTTCTTTCTGAGTTTTTAACTATGACTTGGATTATATTTGGCTTGATGTAATCGCCATTCCATAGTTAAGGAATGGAAATGAGGAAACATAGAACTTGTCATTGCTTCCTTAATCCCTTTGTTACCTATTGCTTATACCAAACAGTCTTGTGAAGTGCAATCCTTCTCATTTCCTCTTGAATAAGAACTGAAAGGCAGAAAAGAGAAATCAATGTATAATTATCGACTCTATGATTTTCGACTTGAAGCCCAACCGCAGTGGTAGTTTGGGCCCTCCTGTTTCTCTTGAATCTGCTTGGCCATCTGGCATGGTTCAATACCACATACATTTGTGTTTCAATTTATGTGATTTATGATTTGTTTTTTCTCATGTAAATTGTTTTCCTAAAATAAATTCTAACATTAATAGACTTATAAATTGTTAGGAAAAAAATTCTTTTTTAGTATTTTATGTCCATTGTCATATAAAATCCTAACTTAGATGACATGTTTTTAACTAAATTAGTACTCAGAGAAACTGAAGTAATCCAAAATGATAAAAAAAGAAAAAAGAAAAAAAGAAAAAGCATAAATAGATCAATTAGTCAATTAATCATCAAAGTTTTTACTAGTTAACAGAAATGAAAACAATCAAACATCAAGCTAATGTTGCTTGAAAATGCGATTTTGGTTATGTTATTCACCCCAAAACCATAAATGTCATTTTGGGGAGAATACCAAACTATTCTCTCTCTCATTTAGACAAGTAAAAAATAAAGATAAAAATAAATGTCAAAACCCAAAATTAGAAAAAAAAATAAATAGAAAAAGAAAAAAGGGTTTCTCCATAACTTATACATGGTAAAGAGGACCTGGCTGGCTAATTAATTCAATCGTGTGTGAAAAAGGAAAATTTCACTTTCTTGATTATGATGGACTCCTACCATAGTGCAGCACCATTACATGATCTGATGTTGATGATGATGATGACGATGGTGATAGTGATGATGATGATGATTCCGGAAGCAAAGTCACTGCGTCTCTTGTGCTCCATATGTTATCCCTTACATGCTGCAGCGTCAAGAAAGGCAGAAGTTGCTGTCCTCTACATGTTATCTCTAGCTGATCCCATCCATCCCCATCCACACGTGTGTGTGTCCACAAAACGTGTTAGATTTCACATTATAAAATATAACTTAATGAAGAACATAATGATCAAAGAAAAAAGAACCAAACAAACAAAATTTGGAAAAAAAATAGTGGATGTTATGGATAACGTGTTTGGTCCTTCTTAAATATTTGAAACAACATGCCTTGAAATTTTTTCAGCCTATTCTAGAAGTTGATTATATTATTGTTTTTATCAGCACTCTAGAAGTTGATTTTAACTTCTTAGAGTCAAGGAGCAAAAGTTGCATTTTATAGGTAAATTTTTTAGTTTAATAGAGTTAAACTTAATTCAAAACTGTAGCGGTTCGTACATATATAAATACTCTGCCCAAATGAAGACTTCACAAAAATATCGGTTATACCAAACAATCTCTTGTACAAAAAGTTTAACTACCAAATATGCTTCTAATTACTTCTACATAAGATAGTTTGCGTAATTCAGATGATTTAAAATTATAAAACAAAGGTTCTTAAATAGAAGGAATATTCCTAAACAAATAGCTCCCTCATTTGATTAATGTTATTTTGTAGTTTGGTACGGTATACATTGCAAAACATTTTTTTTGTTCACCTCTAAGTTTACCTTCATGAATGAATTGGATGGTAATAGAACAACAAAAATCTCACTAGGAACTAACGAAAGACATGAAGGAATGTAGGGACTTAGAAGAAATAAAATAATAAGTTTGTGGTTGAAGTCATGCTTTGTCAGTAGCTTACGTCTGCCCCAATACCTCTGTAACGTTTACTTTACCCTTTCTCTTTTACACATAGACAGATTCCTCATTCCGGTCAGCTGCCCGTTTTTTCCACGATCTCAACTGCCCGGAATTAATCATTCCGGCCCCACCTAGACTTTGCTCGTAAGCCAGAATCATGATTATTCCATAGACTTATTTTTTTAATCCCATAATAAAATATAATTTCAAATGGATCCAAATAGCACGGCGAGGAATAGGCCACTTTTTTTTTTTTTTAACTTTGTTTTTTTTTTCCTTGTAAAAAAAAAAAAAAAAAAAAAAAAGGAAATTCCACTTTCCCATCCCAAACCTAACTGGAATAGAGACCAATCACATCCCATGCACGTCTCCTTCACGCTGTTCTCTCTCCATCCAAACAAAACCCTAATTATGAATGGGTCAATGTCCTAGCTCTCCTATTTTCATTACCTTGATTTAATTCTAAAAATTGAGGTGAGTTTAATTATGGGTCATTGTTCAAACATATGATAAGGATTTATGATCTACAGTATTTTACTATTTTGCATGCATTAATGTTTTCTTATGATCTGTCTTTTTATGCTTTTAAATTTTGTTGTTTTTCAACGACTTTGGAATGATTTTGCTGTTGAATTATCTCTCATGCATTGCTTTCCTCCGACGTAAAATATGTATTGTTTTATTTTATTGTTTTTGTGGTTGGTTGTGGAAGTGATATGATGTGGTCTTTTAATTTCCATCCAAGAAGAAGAAGTGCACCACTTAGGGTTTTGATGGATGGACACTACTTTTGAATCACCTAAAAAAAAGTATTTTTTAAAATAATTTGATGAGATAGAAGAGGCGAAAGCATGACGAAAGGAATGAACTATACGCATGCAGATGGGGTGTGTATGAGAAAGGACAAGATCAATGTGTGATATTATAGGCCCTACCATATGATTCTAAGATTTTTCTTCTTCTTTTTTTTCTTGGGTTTTTGTATGGAACGGAGATAACTCAAAAGTTGAAGATGTTTTTACATGTTAAAGTCAATGCTGAATTTTAAAAAAGGATGACTTTCCAACATGAGGACGCATCATTTTGCTTTTCCTATGCTTTGATTATTATTGCATGCCCCCAGATTCATATTTTGTAAATGGGTTTAGTACGCCTGCACTCGATTTTTCAATAAAATTCATTTTTCTGCTAAAAAAGGAAAATTATTGTTATCCATGTAAAAAGAAATTTCACTATGTTTCTAAATAAAAGGTTATTCGTGGTAATTATCATGCACCAACGAAATATAGTCCAACAAATTCATATCTAACACTAGACTCGGTTATTGCTTCTAAATAACTTAACTCTAGATCTCTATATCATGGGATATATTTAATAAGATATGCATATATTATATGTCATGTCTATGGAAGATAAAATATCCCTTTCGAGGCACACGACATGGAATTGAAATGTTGAATCCTCTAACAACATTTATCTATGAACAACCCATTCATACGATCTGAGCTGGTGGGATATCAATCCCAGTACTGTTCGAGTTGACCTAAATAACTTGGTTCCTGGGGAAAGTTTTATCGCATAAAAAAATGGCAAGAAGAATGTCGTGCACGACATATATACATCCTAAATATACTGTTGTTTATGCCGCTGATGATTAGGTTTCTCAAAAATATTACTACATGAAGAGGCAATAACTGCTGCATTTCGTGCTATATGAAATGTCTTTATTTCAGCTCCTTACTTCATGGCATGAAGTACAAGGAAAGAAAGCACAACAAGCATCTACATGCTGCTCTAACATGGTTTAATTAAAGGTTGATCTAAATCTATGCTAATTAATGTATATCATTATGATTTTTTCTTTAATTTGTGCCCTAAGAACATATGTTAGGGCACATTTATTGCAAATTTTGTTGGTATAAATTCTTCTTAATCTATAGATAACTAACTAATACTTCCATATTAAAACAAATAGAACGGAATGTCGAAGATGTCATATATCCCAAGAACCTAATATACTTTATATTTTTGTAATTAATGTATTAGTCATGGAGAAGACCACAATTAATTAATGACATAACCAACACAATTAATTAAGTGCAATGGGACATGTATTTTTTTTATGAATCGAATATCTATATATTATTGTTATTATATATGTCTTGACTCTGATAAGAAGCCACCTTCTTTTTTTTTCTTTTTCTTTTTTTTCTTTTTTTATCTTGATGAAGTATGTTATTAACTTATTGGAAAATTCCCTTTTTTTTTAATAATAAATTAAAAAAATATTTGAGCTCTATCAGCGGCAGCAGCTAATAGGAGAACATGCTTTTAACAATGTACGTCGTGAAAATGAAATACCTACAGAACATTAAAGAATGAATTTTTTGTAGTAAGTTTTCATTAATTAACGCATTTTTAAATTCGACGTTATCAAACATTTTTCTTGCCCACTGCAACAGCAAATTGCCATATATATGATCTCAACTTCTCTTTAATAAATTGGTACCGGCCGCATGCATGCATGCTTAACTCAGTCCTAGATTTAACACTTTTGCATTAATTATTTTGTGTCTTGCCAAATACTTTAAGTGGGGAAATTCACATTCTTCTAAGGTATAGAAAATACTTAGATGTGGATTTTAGATGTAATTATAACTATAGCTTCGAGAGTAATTTTTATTAATTACACAAACTATAAATAATTCTAGCTTATTATGCAATTTATGAATGGAAACATTCATTCTAATTTATAAAGACATCTACATTAATCCTAGGTTTCTAGATCAACCTACGAATTTTTTTTTTCTAGAGGTTCTGTAGATTTTTGTGATCTATAATCATCTGTCCGTCCATCTAAGCATGCATAGAGAGCCTTTGTGAAAGTAATAGAGTAAGTCTACACATATGAATTATATGTTACATATATAGGGTTTACAACTAATGTCTAATAAAAGTAGTACTACTAATTATTAGGGATGAAAGTTCTCTATAATCTTTAATTAGTATAGTATGTAATTATTAGGGATGAAATTATGCTATATATTCGATTATTAAGTGTGAATGAGAAGCAATATATATCACTAACAAAGTGCTAGGGCAGGCTATAATGTGATTCAAATACTCAAGTTACATAGATTTCAGTACTCATATATATGAAAAGCACCCCGTGCACCCATTATTAATTTCATATACTCTTATACTTTTAACCCTAAATACTTTTTGATCAATAAGCATATTTCCATTTGGGATTGTCTACGTATGCATTCATGTTCATTGATTTCCAATAAGTATATAAAATCATTTCCAATTAGAATATATATAACATGTGTAAAATCATGAACTCATACTTGAAATTGTTTCCAACATGTAACATTACCATTTTTTCCAATTCCCTTTCTCTCTCCACCATTGACAATTCGTTTCAACAAATTTTACCATTGATAATTCTAATTCCCAAAGAAACCTCGGTTTCATCTTCTACGCATTTATATACCTATCCTAATCTTTTTAATTGAAAATTTTGATTATCTCCTTCATCAATTCTGCTGAACATATATCGATAGAACGTATTAATTCTGACTTATTTCAATCCAATATCCTTCTATAATTCTCCATTGATACAATTCCTGCCTTGATAAGATCTCATCTTTCCAATAAGTAAAAGATCAATAACTCTCTTCTAAAGGGGCACTATATAAAGAAATCTTTAATTTCAAGTTTGCACCTCCTTAAAATTAAAAAGTTAGCACCTTTTTCTTGTAGTTTAGTGATTTACATACATACATACATACCTATGTACATACACACACATACACATACTTTTCTAAATGTTTGGCTATATACATAAAACCTATTTTAAGCAAGTTTTACTTTATATATATACTAAGAGTTTTGTTCTTTCTCCTGATTTATGGGCCAAGGCATCGAAGTGTTGCTTTCATAAGTTGCAAAATAGTAAACCCATTATGCACATGCAAGTGTGTGAGAGGCTCCTCATCCCTTTTCATTCATTTGTTGGTGGGGGTAACTGGAAAAAGGTAGTAGGTAGTGTTCTATAATCAATCTCCTAACGTTCCCAAAACCGAACCCTACATACTTAATCCAGTCAATAAAAACATCCTTAACTAACCCAAAACCCAAACCTTATCACTATTTGATCAGTTTCATTACATTGATTAGACAAACTAATTATCCATGTTTGAAACATTAGTTTGGAAAAGGCAAAACGATCACAAGAATAGAAAATTTTTTGCAACCTTTGGAAGTATACTTCCCACCTAAATTAATAATGATGTCATGGGAAGAACCAAAGTACTCTACTACGGTAAAGGAGAGATGAGATGCATTTAGTTCTACCGTTTCTGTCAAGTGTCTCTAACACCAACCAAGTCCATATTCATGTCAAGTAATTTATTAGATAAAAAGATAGCTTTGATTTTCTATTCTTGCTTCTTTTATGCCATCATTTTTTTCCTAATTTATCTTAAGTATGTACTAAGATGTAGATGGAAATTAAATGTAGAGCGTACGAGAATAGCATTTTTATGGAAAAAAAGATGCATTCATGGAGATTAAATACCTCTGATTCGCTATCCAATCTCAGCTTGTTAACCAGATACTTCATTAACAATCTCACTGTCATCCTCCCGTCCCTAAAAATTTTCAAAATAATAATAATAATAATTAGCTATGTCTATTTTTCAAAAGCTTAAGATAGGAAAAATAAATAAAAAATTTACTTGATTCTGAGGTAGCTTTTTGGTAGCTGAGGCAAGAATGGCTCTTTTGCCCTGAATTGAAAAAAAAAAAAAATCCATTATCAAATAAGGAATTAATAAACTCGAAAAAATTCTGAATTCCTCTTTGATTTTTTTTTTTTTTTCTGAGGACTTACTGATTTTGTGATGCTTTTAGCATGAACCATATACCAGAATGGGGTCTTCTAGGAGGATCAATGATTCTAATGTTTACGGAGCTGGGGCCGGCCACCGCCACATCCATTCTGGTTTGCACCTGAAATGGTTGCCTCATCCCGAGTGGTATCAAAGAAGAGCAAGAGGAAGAAGAAGAAGCTACGGCGGCTATGCCTTGCGTTATGGGCCTAAATGCCTCTAGATGATAAGGAGGAAACATCAAGCTGCTTCCTTGCTGTTGGTTTTGGTGAAAAAACAAAGGTGTATTTATAAAACTCTGCATGACGGGACGTGGCGGCGACCGAAACTCCGGTAGTTGAAAAATTGGCCCCAATGACGGCGTTACTTCTTGGTGTGATTCACTGCCACCAGAAAATAGATCCAGCTCCACCAATCCACCACTTCTAGCCGCCGTGGGATCCACCTCACGATGGATGTTATTATTGTCATGACTCGTCGCAGCCGCCGCGTGGCCGCCTAGACCAAGCTGCAGCCAATTATCATCTCTCACTTCCTGAATATGATCCTTGGAGCTGGACACAGCTTCATTTAGACTGTTGATACTGTTAGTTCTCGAATCTTCTTCCGCCATGGCGTTCCCACCTAGTTGATCAGATCCTAAGCAATCTTCACCGCCGTGATACTCATACCCATTTATTCGACTCATAACACCTAAACTCTCCGTGTAACCACCACCACAACCACCATAAAAACCAACTTC
>BPVZ01000006.1:2909331-2920090 GCA_020521535.1 Rubroshorea leprosula
TCTGTGCCGATATCCAAATAATTAAGAATTTATAATTATATATTAAAAATCTCAAATTTAAATTTTAAAATAAGTAAAAAAATTTTAAAAATTTTATTTTTTATTATATAATTCATCATTTAATATATCAAAAATAAATATTATTAATACTTCTTTTATATTGGGATATATACTACCTAGAGTTTAATGAAAATCTGAAAAACATTATTAGTATCATTTAAATTTTATTTTTGCCTCGTTCACAAAAAAAAAAAAATTATTTTTGCCTCTAAAAAGGTGTAATAAAAGATTTATTATTGAAGAGATTTAGGTTTCGTTTATGGTGCTTTACATAAAAATTTCTTCCACAACATCGTATTTTAAATTATAAATTCACTATAATAATTAATTTAAGTTAATATTTTATATATTTTTAATAATTTTAATTAATATTTTATATATTTTTATTATAAAAAATACAAAATAAATTAGAGGCATAATATAACCCAGAACTCCCAAACACAGCCTTTGTTTGGTTTAATTGTTAGCTATTAGCTGATATTTAATATAACAGCTTACATCTATTACTTAACAGTTTGAAAATCAACTTTTAGGATGATGTTTCTAAACACTCTAACCAACTGTTAAAGGAAAAGAAAATTATAAATTAATAAAATCAACCAAATCAAATACATTTTTAATTAGTAAAGGTAAAATTAGAGTAAAACATTTTTTTAAACAACCAAAATGAGCAAAAAGGATACCCAAACTCATTACAACAACATCAAAGCCACCTATATAATCACAATCCATAGTATAGATAAAATTAGAGTAGAACATTTATTAATTCCTTATAAAAATAAAAAAGTGATAACTAAATGTAGACAACCTTATAAAAATAAAGAAGTGATAACTAATGGCCTAATTTTTTATCTTCTTAGTGGGTGTTTTTTAGGTCTAGGGAGTTTTGTTGGTTTAATTTCTCTTTCAATCTTGTAAGTGTGCTGGAGTACCCCTTGTACTCCATTTAATAAATTCTTTTTTGCTGATCAAAAAAAAAAAAATGTAGACAACCTTGTTAAGTAAGTACGACAACAAAAAATTAACAGAGGTAGTATATATATTTTTTGTAATTCACTCCTTTATTTTTAAAAATCTAACTAATATGGCTTTTAGCAACTTATGAAATTAAGAGTGATTTTTAAATTAAATTTAGTAATTTAATAATATTGGTCAAATTTAGAAACAAAAATGTTTTTGTGTACAATGGTTTGTAAAATATAGCATAACATGTTATAAGTTTTTTTATTCAAGAGTTCATGTGTGAATCTTAATTTATTTATCCACTTGAAAAAAAAAAAAAAGTTCTTCAGCCAAATCTCCAAATAAGAGTGTGTTTGGGTGTGTTTGGTTAGGAAGGGAGCTTTTCCTCTTAACTTTTTTTTTTTTCATTAGGTTATTTACATATTTTTATATTTTATACCATAACAAAAGGATAGTAAAAGTAGCATATTTTAGTTTTTATTTTTTTTTATACAATTAATTCTTAATTGATAAAAGTTTTCTCCCAACTTTTTATGGATCTACTTTATAATTTTCTTATCAACTTTTTCTATATTAATTTCTTACTAAACACAAATAATAATAATAATAATAATAATAATAATAATAATTCAACAAAATTTTATTACAAAATTTATCTAATTTTCATATAGTGCTTTTACAATACTTTTCCTAATAAAAACTTTTCTAAAAAAATTAATTTTTATTTTTTAACCAAACAAACCCTAAAAATAAAGAAAAAAGAAAAACACTTCAAAACTTCCTATTTGCGAAAGCTCAGTCTAAGAAGATTAATTAAAGAGATTCTCTCAATGCTGGTTGGACAGAGCAGAATTCTGGAGGCAAGAACATGCAAAAGGATATGGAACAAACTAAACCCGACAAAAGTAAGCTGTTTTGGTTGGCGCCTTTTACTTCATGGCCTTCCAACAAAATCAAATCTTCAAAAGAGGGGCATTTTGATCGAAGAAGAGGAGAGCATCTGCAGCGTTTGTAGAAGGAATGTTGAGGATGAAAATCACTTATTTGTTCAGTGTTATAAGATCCAAGAGCTATGGATGAGATGTTACAAATGGTGGGGGATTTCCATCTCCCTCCCCAATTCTATTTCTCTTATGTGCGAAGCACATAGTCAAGGGATAAAGAAATTAGTTTCTGCCGATGTGTGGTTTTTCATCTTTTTGGTGGTGACATGGTCCATATGGTACACAAGAAACAATATCATCCACAACTCACATCAATGGGAAGAAGACAAAATATTTGATCTAATTCAAAGGAGGTCCTTTGCTTGGATTAGGGGGAAATCTGTAAACTCTATGTTCTCCTTTTTTAGTTGGTGTAATTTCCCTAGCCTATGTATTCAAGAAATCACTAAAAACTAGAACTGTGGTCATACATTCAGCATTGATTCTTGAATGTCCTCATAGGTCCTCATAGGTTATCTTTTGTATTGTCTCTTGGAGACTAAGAGTTGAGTACCTCTTGTACTCCTCATCACAATAAAAAATTTGATTCATCTAAAAAAAAAAATTAAAGAGATTCTCTCTAAGCCGTACAAAGTGAGAAAATTGGAAATCTATATTTTTTTGGCCTTCAAATGGGAAAGATGTGTGATTCTCCAATATCGCAAGGAATGAGGACACATGAGGAGGGACCTCTCCATGTCACATCCTCTTCCAAGCAAAGCTATTTTGTTCTGTCCAGGAACTTAGCTTCTAAAATTAGCAAAGCTACAACGGAATCAACCTACTAAATTAAAAATATTTACTAGAATAATAAAAAAAATTTCTAATTAAAAAAAATAATTGATACACATTCAGTTTAATAGTTTTTTTTACATTTATTCTAATTTAATTATTAAAATATAATATAAATATATCAACTTAGTTGATTTTTGCATTCTAAAAGCATGATGGTATTTTTAAGTTTGTTTGTCTATAATTTTAGACCTAAAAATAATAATTTTATAATAAATATATTATACAATATGTTGAAGTGAGAAGTGAAGACTCTATAAATCAATGTCCAGAAAAATATTTACTAGAAATTTCATTTTCCATTTTTCTTTTTTAGTTAAACGAAAAGTTTCATTTTTCATAATGCTGGGATACCATTTCCTTTCACTTTCTATATCTTTTTTCTTTTTCTTTTGAAAAAAAATCAATTTCTATATTAATTTGGGGTATAGATCGATGATCAAACTTATTAACTAATAGTAGTAAAATTGGTTTGAAAAACAAAAACCCAGAAAAACTCACACACACACACATATATATATATGCTTTTGTTTTCCAATCTATTGATTGAGACTGGTGTTGGGGAGGAACATAGAGTAGAGCTTTTGTCTAACTTTGTGGCATTTGTTGGACATATATAGATAGGTTGTGCAGTAGTGGGATGTGGGGTGATCATTCCAAAGTAAAAAGGGGACCAACTTTCTATGTGCCCTTCCTTTTTAGATTATCACTTTGCATTGCATTTGCATGTCCCCTTTCAAAGCAAGCAAATCCCTTTTCTCTCACGTCTGCTGAATATTCCCTTCCCTGTTCACACTCTCTGCCTTCTGCCCACTACTCTCCCTAGGCCTTCTCAAGTATACCCCCCCTCTAAATTTTTTTGTTTTCAACCCATTTTGATCCTTCCACTATATATCGTGAGATTTGAAAAACAGTGGAGCAATAAATGGAGAGCCATTAGATTTGTCTATGTTCCTGGTAAAATCGCTGTGACCAAGAGTATAAATCTGATCTTCAGTGTAAAACCACGACTTGAAAAGGCAAGGGAAATATAAGAAAATAAACTTGAATGATAGAAAGAAGAAAAAAAAAAAACTAGAAAATAAAAATTCAACATTCGGGCGAAACACAAACTAAGTTGGGACACTGAAATGCTGATAAAAAAAAAGTTATTGAAACACCCAAATAGTCCTCTTTGAGTTTTTTTCCCTTAACTATTATGATTTCTTTTTTTCATCAGCAAATTGCTTACTATTATGATATGTGATTTTCCCTCTCATCACACGCCCTCCTAACATGTAGGTTGGAAGGTTTCGCGTTCAACTCACAACCTCTCCTTCCTCCATCTAGAGCTATAAATGAGTCTCAGTACTTGATTTTAATTCAAGTGCAAGCTTTTATCGAGCTCGAAGGTACCATCATATTGGTACAGGTTAAAAGTACTCACAATTCATGAGCTTTCATAAAAAAATTAAATTAATAAAAATTATATAATTAAATATATAATTAAGAGTATAATTTAAAAGAACACTCACAACTAAAAATAAATAAATAAATAAATAAAATAGTCATTTTGACTTTCTTTAATAAATAAGATATTTTAGCCATATTTATGAGATTATCAAAATAACATAATTTTAGATCTTTGGACTACTCATTCTTGGATAAGGTTATGGCCACCAAAACTATAAAATATTATATTTAAAAATATTAATTTTATTTCATTGATCTATAAAAATACCTAATAACTATAACTATTAACTGATAAAATAATTGATATTTAATAATATTAATTATGATAATAATTACACCCCTAACTCTTTAATTAAAAAGTGTGATTGATATACACTTTTTCTTATAATTATCTTTTTATTAAATTTGAGTTGAACTTTAAGTATATATCTTGCGTGCTTTCAGCTTTATTTGAATTCAAAAATATTTTTGAACCTGAAATTGATCTCGAGAGATCAAGCTTAGTTGTTATTCGAATCTGAGTTAAGTAACTCAGCTCACTTACAAACATGCCTAAACCCCTTAATTAAGAATTAATAAAGTAATTTTCTTCGTAAAAAAAATTAACACATCATGAATTTTATACCAAAGTTAACTCTTGCATGTCACTACACCCTAAATATTCCCTTTTCGTTTCTATTCCCCTTTTCTTACTTCATTGCTTCCCTTACCATCATTACCATCATAATATAAACAATTTATAATATTATATTATGCATATCATCACTTTTTTCTTTGGCCGGCTGTCTTATGGGATTTCTTTCTTTACAAACCTACCCACTTTCTTTCTTTTTTGTCATTATTTTCATCCATTAGTTTTACCATCTAAAAGGGTACTTGCAATTGCACTCAATTTGTCTTCCACATCACACCTTTTTCCCTTTACTCTTTTTTCTTAGTTTCTCTCTCATCTTCATATTCAAACCTACCTTTAAATTCATTCATTTAGTTTTTTCTTTTCTTTTAAATCATTCAGTTTTTTTTTTCTCTTGTTTTTTTTCACAATTTAGTGAAAGATTTTTCAATCAATTTTTTCCTACAATAAAATTTCATAATTTTACATGGTGATAATTGCGATTTACTCTTTTTGCTCAATAAGCTCGTGAATAATTAACATTAGACTACAATAAAACTTCATTATAAAATAAGATTGTATATGTATGAGCTCTATTCAATAAAGATATTTCATATTTTAAAATTTTAAAATAGGATACCAATTGATTTACACTCTAGTTCAATAGATTGTATAACACATTCATTAAAAAATTATTATTTTTTGGTTCGAAATTAATGACAAACAATCTTAAAAATGCAACCATACACAGATACAAGAATTAGTTAAATCAGTTGTACTTATTTTGATAAAAAATTTTGTACTTATATTATTTTTGTTAATAGCTAAATTTAATGACTAAACCAGCTGAGCATCAAAAAGTGTATCGAATCAAGTGTATATCAATCATTTTCCAACATGAGTTTAGAATGAGAAAAAGGTTAAGAAAATTACAATAATCAAAAGCAACATTAGAAGATTGAAATAGACATAGAGATAACTTTTATGAACAGAATTAGGGTCCCAAGCCCCTAAAGTTTTGAGGAAAATAAATAAATTTAGTCTATCAAGTTTTTTTTATCATTTTCATCCAAAACTTTTTTATATCACACTATTTCAAACTTTTTAAGTTTTTTTAATATTGAAGATTGTTTTTGGTGATGATAAGAAACAAAGGCAAGAAAAATAAAAATAATATAATACATGAGGAAAGGTGAAGATTAATTCAATGAAAATTTATTATTATTATCATCATTTTACAAAATCTTTATTTATTAATATCCTTTTTTACTTTCCCTAACTATTTTATTCATTAATATTCTTCTACTTATTAATATAAGTTAAGTTTTTTCTTTCAATTAATGGCGTTGTTTGTATTACATAAATTTCTAATAGACTTACAAATGCATTTCTTAGTGAAAGTTTTTATTTTACCCCCAAAATAATTTTATGAGTCCATCACTACACGCGAGCTTAAGTGAGCACAATTTTCCAAAACAAATCATGATCCGCGTAGCATTTTTATCAGCTGAACTAAGATGATAAGTGGACTTTTTGGAGCTGCATGAAAGAATGATATGTGGATAATTTTTTCATAATTTTTTATATAATTTTTATATGTTATTAAATATACAGATGCATATAATATTATAAATTTAATAAAATAAAAAAATTAATTATTAAATAATATGTAAGATTATAAAAAAATTGTATAAAAAAATTATTTCTCAATTATTTTCCTGCACAAAATTGATGACAAACAAAGAAACCATGATTAGCATGCAATTTCACCCTTCTCCTTTTTATTCTTCCCTTTTCCCCCCTTTCATAAACAACAAACTTCTCAAGCATACCAACTGCTGTAGGCTTTTTTTTGTCCCCACCACGCAATCATACCAAGTAGTTTGCCTAGTTTATCTATATTCCCTGTTTGGATGTCTATAAATTTCATGTCTACGAAAGTTCATTCTCACCCATAAACAACCTCCCACTGACTTTTTCCGTACAAATCATACTCTATCTATAAGGTATAATCATACCATAATGTATTCCCAGTTCTCCATAGATAATAATACGGACATGATTTAAACCAATTATACTCTAAATTAATTAAATTAAACTACCTCCTTTATCTATCTAATTGCTCATGAATTTCAACCCAAAAAAATTTATGTATTCATTCAAGTCCCTAGAATGAATAAAAAAAGCAACGGCATATGTGCTTTGATGTCTGTGCTACACTGTAGTAAAACTAAAAAAAATTTGGGGTCTCGAAAACGTGTACGCTGATTACCGAGTTTTGGACAAGCAATATCATGATGACGATCCAGAACAACGCCGGGCGTGATAGATAGGGGGTATTGGATTCCTCATGAAAATTGGAATTTGCATAGGGAGGGGGACGTGGGAATAACTCCTACGCTAGCCCTTGAAGTTACCTACCTTTCACAATTTCACTCTTGAACTTATTTTGAGAGTAATTACGACCCTACAGCCTACACAGCTACACACTGTACATAATATGTTATTCATGCAGTGCATCACTTTTATCGTTTTTGACGGAAACTTTCAAGAAGGTGGGGACGGATATTTCAAAGTGTTTAATTAAGGTGCAATTAATACCTCATTAACTTTGGGTATAAATTAGAAAAATCCTTTTTCAAATTGTAAAATGTCTGCATGCATGAAGGTTGTGTTACACTTTTGAGTTCAATTCACCTTTCCATTCTATAATGGTTCATAATTAAATAGTGC
Organism: Rubroshorea leprosula; assembly: GCA_020521535.1. NCBI lineage: Eukaryota > Viridiplantae > Streptophyta > Magnoliopsida > Malvales > Dipterocarpaceae > Rubroshorea > Rubroshorea leprosula. Next base: position 2,916,928 of record BPVZ01000006.1, read on the forward strand.
CTTGAGATCATTGGTTAGTTTCTCTTGGCATTTAAGTTTAATGGTTCTTAATTTTTACATTTCCTAGGTTAATGAGTTATATAATGTTGTTTTGAAACCTGTGTTTTCGTTTATGTAATTAAATATTAGAGTCTAGTCGAGAATTAAGGAGATCCTGTGTTATTTGTTTCTTATGATGTATATTTCAAGAAAGGATTTTGTTCTTAGTTAGAGAAATAATTCTTCTAAGTTTCTAAACTTTTTATCACAAAAGTAGGTATGCACAGTTTTCTTAATTAGTATGATGAGTTTTTATTCCTAGTGTCCCTATCTTTTGTGTAAAGTTGTGAAGTTATTCAATTCTAGCATCCTTTGAGTTCTTCCTAGCCCTCTCTCCCTCTATAGTTATGCACATTTATAACAAAAGTAATGGCTCATAAAGCACCAAAATTAAAAACAAGTGGATCTTTAACTTATGTACTAAATGTCCTTATAAATCTTTGATCTAATTAACTTCCTTATTCTAAACCATGTGAAAGTTATAACAAGAATATGAAAAAATGAATATCAACCTGTATTACAAAAAAATTAAGTAAAATTATTTTAATTAAACAATGCCATTTTGCTAAAAAACCACAAATTCACTCATTTTCCTTTTCAACTGCCTTAATTCGACACAATCCCTAACCTCTTTCGATATCTATTCCTCATTTGTAGTGTCCTTCATCACTTGTGATTTGTTTATTCTATTGTTGGACCTCTCCAATGGTTTTCTACTCCATTGAAACAGGAATGTACAAAGTGCAATACTCTATTTCTATGATAAAAGAGCAGAGTTTTGATAATTGCAGCATGTTTCATTATAAAGAGCAGTAGTTGTGAACTTTATAACTTCTAAGTTATTTTTGCTAGGATGTTTTGGTGCTACAAGGTGGATGATTTGATTGATTAATTAGTCATGTTTTATAATGTGGATGATTAATTAGACTGGGGCCTCATCTTAGAAAATGGGGCTTTGATTGAAAGGAGGGAGCAAGAAGGTGGCTTCAATCTTCGAGCTTTAATGAAGAGAAATCACAATTGAAAAAAATTGCAACAACACAGATGAAGTAGGCTAGGGAGATAGAGGAGACCAAATTGGGTAGAAAAGAGAACGAATGAAGCGGTTTTACAATAAAACAATGTCATTTAGCTAAAAGAGTTTTGCCTAATTTTTACAATATAGACTGACACTACTATCCCGAAAAAATTATAAGAACAATAGATATTCAAAAATTTACTGTTGTTTAATATCCTTCAATATTGATAAAACCTTGTAATTTAGATTCGTTATGTCAATTTCTAAATAAATTAAATAAGTTTGATGAGTAAGTTATTAATTAAAAGAACACGGTTTCACACTCTTCCTGTTCACTATGGCATTAACTAGCAATAAACCATATAGGCCAAAAAAAAAAAAAAACTAAGAATAAAGGGGTTTTTCTTTTGGATTTTTTTAACTAATATTATAAGTGTATATGTTATGAGTTTTGAAAAAAAATAATATTTAATTTATTACCTATTAAATTAAATTTATTCACGTAACATTAATTCTAAAATTAATATTTATTTTTATTTTTTTATATAAATTTATTATAAAAAAGTGCCCTTATGATACAAATTATAAAATTCTTTTTTTCTTTAGCAAAATAGTTCATGTATTTATTCAGCTTCAAACAAAATCATAGGGTGAAATTGGAAGGAAGAACAAAGTTGAAGGGCTAACTAATGAAATGGGGCCATCAAATTCCACGCTTTTGCATGGATGTCCGTGTTCGGACAGCGGAGGGGACTGTCGCGGGTCCCACAGTCCTGACTGCGCGTGCAAAGCCGAACTTCATGGGAGGCTATTTTGTGGGCCCAACACTTCCTTAAGCAAAAACACGTACCCCTGAACTTATATGAGTTTTAAACTATTAATCCTCCCAGGTTAATTCATTAGCAATTTAGACCCTTTGACTTTGACGTTTCCTATTGCTTAGGAGTTTTCTTTCAAAAAATATTCTAATTATTAACTTAATTTAAGGTTGCTAGATTTTTAATTTAATAGATAATTTGAAATAATATCAATTAAAATTAATTTAATTAAAAAATTGATGCCAAATTTCTTAAATCTCTTATATTGCTCACTGCATATTCAATGTAATTATACTATGAATCTTAAAAATAATGAGGTTATTCCATCTATGTGGGTTACACTTAAATTTCTATCACATTAATAAAACTATAGTTTTGCTTAGGAAGGTTGCCATTTTAGTTTTTAATTTTAATTTTTACATATTTTTCAACGTTAAATAAAAAATTAGTTTCATTTTAAGCTTATTTGTCAAAATATTATTATGATTAGTAAATAAATAGATACAAAAATAGTTTTAATTTTTCCAAACAAGGTTATAGTTTTAGTTGTTGGTGTTAAACAAATTATCAATTTTTATTTTTAATTTTAGTTTTTAACAGCTACAAAGTTTATGAAAACTAGATCTCAAAATTAGAAATCACAATTATACCAAATAAAGCCTATATCTTCCATCCTAGAGAGAGAGATTGGTTCGAGGGCTGAAATGATAACAATCTAATTTAAAGGGTTCTCTTAAAAAATTCATCAAGTTCAAGGACCAGGTTACGCATTATATTTCTCTAAATATTTTCATGTACAAGTTTCTAGGTTCACACTAATCTCATTTAATGATCATACTCAAATATGTAAAAAGTGCTATAAATGTGTAAACAATATAAATAATTTAATGATAATTTTTTATTTAAAAATAAAAAAATTTATATTTAAATTAGAAGTATGTAGAAAGAGTGAGTAAAGAGATAAGGCAACTTTGCATCTTATTATTAGGCAACCAATTAAAAAAAAAAAAAACCTTCGAATAAATAAAATAAAATAAATGTGCTTAATGTAAACATAAATAATCGAATGCGGGTCCCATGACCATGTTGTACATCTCTTTAGTTATAGAAAATAAACGCGGAATGTTAATGGATGAAATTGTCATGGTTGAGTCATGTCGACGTCTAATTTAATTTATCATTCAAAAAGCCTTTTCCATTTTTCTTTTATGAACATGGTAACGTGAATCTTGCGATTGATTTCATTTTACACTTCGTCTTTTCTGTAATGATTAAGTTGTTGAAGGTC
>BPVZ01000006.1:2960726-2974874 GCA_020521535.1 Rubroshorea leprosula
CTGCATGTGGCCCTAAGAGGGCGTTGGGCCTAATCCCAACAAATATTTAAATTTAGTTATCTATTTTTTATTTTTAAGATATTATTTAATACATTTATTTTTATTTTACCCTCTATTATCTCTAATATCTCTCTTTCCAATGCATAATACATATGACTATAAAAACATGTCACTTACTTTGCTTAAATTAAGAAAAAAAAGATTACTAGTGACTTTCATTACTTCCAAGCGTGGAACTCTATTGCGAGTTGATGAAAGAACACTAGAAAAATAAATTATGAGATGCGCTCGAATCAAACAATTGTCACAGAAATAAGAGTACATTCCTACATTAAGATCAATGAATAATTATTCTGAAAAAACATCAAGGACATCCCACAATCAGGGCTAATATGTTAGTTTGCTAATTAAAATAAAAGAAAAAAATAGAGGAAAAGAAAAGAAAGAGAGTACATGGCAGAAAAACTAATTTGTCAAGAGAAAGTGCAATGCCTCTAAGAAAGCATACATGCATAAAGAATGAAATAAAGGCTATATAATCAAGGAAACATAAAACTAAACTTAAAGGAAGTTAAGAAGATGAAGTTAGAGCAAAAGGCACTCAATTGAATTGTAGGAAATTAAATACATCACTAGATATGCTTAAAACAAAATAACAAAATAACAAAAATTAGAGTTACAATTAGTGGTAGTATAGAGTTAAAAATTAAATTAAAAAAGTTGTTTGAGAAAGTTAAATCTAAATTAAAACATTATTAATGAATATTAAAATAAAAGTAGCGCTAGGCTAGTTACGTGAAGGGCAAATCTTGCTTGCTTAATTTCATTATTGGGTATTTATAGCACCTCGGGAGTATAGTGGAGTTCGGCTTGCAATATCTTCGAAACCAACAACAATATGAAATTTTCAGCAAATTAACTAACTTGTTGGTACCACCGATCATGCTTTTGAAAGTACACAACCGTTGAGCTGCTTTATGAAGGACATGGCAACAACCATTAATGTTGATTCTAGAGAAAAATCAGTTGTTGAACTTGATTCGGTTAATGAGTTCACCACATGATAGTTGTTGATAAGGCATTTTAACTCCTTTAAATTCAGAATAAATAAGACATGTGGATCTTTCTAATTAATCTACAAAAATAACTATAAACACTCTTATTTCAAAAAGATAATTATAACATATATTAAATAAGAAGTTTTATTTAAATGATACTTAATTAGAAATAAATATAAAATTTTATCAATAAATTATTACATCTTTATTTTATTAGAGAAAAAAACTAAATTTATTAAAAAAATGAAAAGAATATAAAGAATTAATTTTAATTAATATTTTATATATTTTTAATAATTATAATTATCATTTTATATATTTTTGTTATAAAAAATTTTATTACTAAATACAACACAACACTTCTAAAAAAAACTCTAAACATTAAAAATACTCTTTTATTTATTTGTTATTTTTAATTTTGGTTATACAATAAGAGACAATAATCTCTCATTTCTTATTCTATTTTACTCACATATCATAAGACTCAAACCCAAGATATTTTACTTCTAACTTAAAAAAATAACCAATAAATTACTTAAATCGTTCGTCTTTTTTATTTTTTAATTTACTTAATTCATGTATCATGTGACAAATTCATAACATATTATTGTTCACTTAATAGAAATTACACCCTCATGGCTACTGATGATATTTTTGCAGGAATTTTTTCTTGCACGGTATACCTTCCTTTACTGAAAAGCATATACATGAAACTTCGAAAGGATGCTATTTCTGTTCGGCAAAAGAAAAAAGAAAAATAATTTACCAAAAAAAGAAAAGAAAAGAAAATCAGTTGAGAAGTTGACAAAAAGAAAATAAAAGAAAATCGAGATAAATCAAATCTCATTATTTATACTCTTAACTAAAAATTGTTTACTGTTTAAATTCCCTCTCAAGGAGATCTAGGCCACTGCCAATTCCACTTCACATTTCTCAGCTCTATCTCTTCAATTTCGTCGTACACAGGATTGCGTTTTACTGGTCAAGTTTTGATGGACCTGAAGCGGACTGAGAGTCCGGTCACCACGCGCCGATGGACCACCGAGTCCAGCACCATCGGCGGCGGTGCTCTTTCACCAGCATTGTCTCCGGCGCGTAACCTCCACGTTCGGTCGTCCTCTGCCTCCGGCATTTCTAATATCAAGCGTACTCAAAACGTCGCCGCTAAAGCCGCGGCTCAGCGGCTGGCTCAGGTCATGGCTTCTCAGACCACCGACGATGACGAGGAAGATGAAGGCGACGATCTAGGGTTCCGCTACACTGCTCCTCCTTCCCTGTCTCTTTCTAGAACCATTAATGCCTCGCCTACTAGTTCTGCAAATAGCAACGTCAATGGAAGTAAACCTGCTCTCAGTTCTGCGAGGATCGGTAGATCTCCCTCACCTGCGGTAATTTCCTTTTTTTTTTTTCGATTTTCTGATTATGTTTTCTTCACGGTGAGATTGAGTTTGAGAGTGATGCAAGAAAATGTAGATTTAGCTGCACTATGTTTCGAACTATGATTTAAGTTAATTAAGAGAGTATAAGTTCTGTCAAGTTTGGATTGGATTCATCTTTAATGCAAAATTTTGGCGGTTTAGATTCAGATTAGTAGTAAATAAATGCAGAATCTTGGATTGTTTGCGTGTTACTGAAGTTCCATGGAATTAGGATTGAATGTGTGAAAGTAAGGAACGAATACATAATCTTTGTTTGAGAAATGCAGTCTATGTTGAAGGCTTATTGGAATTTATGATCCTTTTAATGTAGGTAGCTCAAAACAATGTAGAGGAAACTCCATCAGTTCGTTCAACATCATCTGGAAGGTCAGCAATGTCTCTTCGCGCAGCAGCACCACCAATACCTCCGCCCAGTAAAACATCTCTGAGGACGGCTGTTTCTATTCCACCATTGGATCCTCCTAAAAGTCGTCCAACAGAGAAAAGGTATAAAGAAAAATAAATCTAGTTATTTTATGAATACAAATAATATTCATACTTTTACAGCAGAATTTCAGGATAATCGAATAAATTTAGAGTATCCTTTTTGTATATTATTTATTTATGGTCTTTTGATAACTCTACTCAATTGAATTTGTGGTTTTTGAGCTTGCTCCAGTGGAACTTCAAAGAAGTATAGTAAAGCTTGGCTTAAGGTAGTAGAGGTAGTAAATTAGTATGTTTCATTTTTTTACTGATAGATTAGTTCTCACTTCTAATAGGCCTAGCTTAATTAGGTAATTTAAGTTGGACGACGTATGCCTGCTTGATATTTTGTTGCACCTAACAATTTGGGCATTTGCTTGCCTCATTAACTAAAAATTTGTACCCATAGAGAATAGATGCAATCATAAAATTACTGTTTTTTTTGTGCATGAATTACTATTGTTTGGGTTTAAAAGTGCTATTTTTCCTCATTATTTGGCTGTTTCTGACAGTTCATATGTTTTACTGATGTAACAAATGATAGATGTAAATGTCTGTGAACTGCAGATTCACACCTGATACTATAAATTTTAACTCAATGGATTCTGGAGGTCAGCATGATGCCTCTGCACTTCGTGATGAGGTATGCTAATTCTTCTTATCAAGTTATATGCTCATCAACATAGAAATAATTAATGTATTGAAAGAACTAGTATCAAAATTTTAATTTCAACCCTTAGAATTACTATTAAACTGACAAGTACTATACTGCAGTTTGATATTCTACAAGAGGAGAATGAAAATATCCTTGAGAAGGTGCAATATAATTCTTCCTTCTAGCATAATATGGTTGAGGATTGCTTGATTATGTGTAGTCTAATAATTTTTTACTCTACCATACAGCTTAGACTTGAGGAAGAAAGATGTAAGGAAGCAGAGGCTAGAGTTAGAGAGCTTGAGAAACAGGTATTTTTTTTGGCCAGTAACAAAGATTTTGAGAAACAGTTATGGTGCTTTGTTTATCTGAATATTGTGAGGCAGTGTCTTATAGCTAAAGTCATTGTTTCTGAGCAGGGACAGAGACAAAAAATTCAGTTAGGGGGGGCAAAAATTAGGATTAAAGGTTTTAGTTTTCAAGAGTGTATTCTATGATACTATTTTTTTTTTTTAATTTTCTTTTTCTTATAAAAAGATTTACTTGTGATTTTTTTTATTGATATATTCTTAACAAAAATTAGAAATAAATTTATATATTATAATAAAATATAAAATATTATAGTAATAATTATATAACGATCTATTGAAGAATGAATTAAAAAAGAAAAATGTGTTTGTTAACAAAATCTTTAAAAAAGTAGAAGAAAAAACACCACAAAATTACATTGTTTTAATAAAATTACTTTGAAAAAGATAAAAACAAAATATTCTTGAAGTAGGAGTGAGAGTGCTTTGATTTTAGTGAAATAATGTAATTTTGGGATATTTTGCTCCTAATTTTTTTGAGGTCGTGTTGGTAAACACTAATATTATAAAAAAAATACTAGAATATTAAAAAATACTAAAATATTTCTTTTAGAAAGTGAACTCTAATTTTAATTGATTTAACACAAAAAATAATTATAAATTCAGTCAGAAAAGGTGAAAATCTACCTCAATGCCATAAAAAAACTTTAAATTATTATATAAAATATTAAGAAAGAAAATAAAAAAAAAAATACTAAAGAAGACTATAAATTTAAAGTTGATTAAATAAAGAATCAAAGTTTTCTTTTTTGGAGCTTAATAGATAAGGAAATGTTTAAGAACCCCAATTCCTAATTAATTAAATTGTCATAAAGTTCATTTAATTATTTAAAATCATATCCTTATTTTTTGAAAACTTTTTATTTAAGTCATAAATATTCTCTCTACATATGAAATAATCCTTGAAATTCATACTATAACACAACATTTTTAACAAATAAAAGTTAAGAGTACCATATTAAATATTTTTCAAAAGTTTAAGGGGTGCCAGCTCCCCCCGTTGTCCTTCATTGGATCCATCCCTGTTTCTAAGGGTGTCTTCCTTATGGTATTATTTATGCTTGCACTTCTATTGGGTTTTCATGCTAGTTTTTGGATTTTGGGCTTTAGTTTAAATGTTTGTTTATTCATGTTTCCTTACCATCCTCCTCTCTCTCCCCATTAGTTTCAATCTTTTTAGAGATCTACATTTATCGTTAACTTTTTATCTATTTATATCTGCTTTTAAAGGAGGACAAAATTGATCTATTATGATATTATCTCTATTTTCCTTCCTTTTTGAGCTTTTAGGTTGCTGCTCTTGGAGAAGGTGTCTCCCTAGAAGCTAAACTCTTAAGCAGGTCGGTTAGAGTTGTAATGCCCATGATATCTGCCCTTCTTTCCCCATTATTTTCATTTTGATTTCTGAAAGATCACGTCTTCCCATTTGCAGAAAGGAGGCTGCATTGCGTCAAAGAGAGGTAATGAAGAATTTGGACTTTTCACTGTTTGCAATGAGTAAATAACTGATTCTAGGCATCTAAATTTAACAATATTTTTGAAATAGTGACACGATATATGCTTTCTTTTCCTTTCTTATGAATAAGAAAAACTAAGGATTATTCTCCCTCTCTATCCATTTTATTTTTTCTAACAGGCTGCACTTAAGGATGGAAAACAAAGCAAGAATGGGGTAGACAAAGAGATTGCATCTCTTCGTTCTAATGTTCAGGTAAGTGTGTTAATGTGTATCCATTGTATTGATATAATCCATGTGATACATTTTGTTTTCCAATTTACCCTTCAATGATTCGTACCAAAACTTCTGTACGTTTAACATCCACAAGCTAAAAGGATATATTGGAAGGGCATAAAATTTGAATTTCTCAAAAAAGGATGTGGCATTTGGTAGATGTTGCTTGTCAGGGGGGTTTTTTTTTGCTGCTACTTTATAGCATTATCTCATGCTTAATTTATCTATTTTGCCTGATCAGAATGCTAGAGATGAAGTTGTGAGTGCTGCAAGGCAGCTTCATGGAGCTGAGTCTGAAGTAAAGGCGCTTCGCTCAATGACACAAAGAATGGTATTGACTCAGAAAGAGATGGTATGTGCCAAATGCCATGTAGTAATGTGGATGCCTGAGTCATGGAATCTTTGAAGTAATTGGGAAATCAAATATTTCTTATATTTATATCTCAGGAAGAAGTTGTTCTGAAGAGGTGTTGGCTTGCTCGCTACTGGGGCTTAGCTGCAAAATATGGTAATAATCTGGATCCACCATGTTTCTTGTTCACATTGTTAAAATGATGTGCTTCATGTTTGTAACTTTTATGGTTTGACTTATTCATGATTAGTTGTAATGTGCCAATTATTTTGTGATGATGAACCAGTCTACTTACCTTTTAGATGTATTTTTTTTGGACATCAGATAATTATTCTTTGGCATATATGGAGTATGAAAACTTTAGTGCATTATCTTAGAAGCTTGAAGACTCTGAACTTCCTTGTTCCTACTTTTTCAATTATTTCTCGTGCAAGGACTGGTCTATGCTGTCGTCTTTTCTACACCTACAACAAGATTTCATGACATGCATGAGTTTCTGCATCCTGGTTTTACTTTCAATTCTGTTTGATCCAGCTTCATGTCAAACCATTTGAAGATTAAGATTGATTAAATTTAGGGGAAATTGTGAATTAGTTACTTGTGGTTTGAGGTAACTGCAGATAAAAACTTGAGAGTTTAAAATGTGCATATAACATACTTGTGGTTTTGGGTACGTGCAATAAAGACCTGAGATATCAAAATGTGCACATAAACACCTGAGGTTTGCACTTGGTGCAGATAACCATTGGAAATTTCTCGAAATTTCTCAGGGCCCCTAATTTAAAAGAGTGAAAAGAAAATAAAAATAAGGGTATTTATGAAAATTTCATGTAACTTCAAGTGGTTACATACACGGATACACCTAATACAAACTTCAAGTCCTTATTTGGACATCTTGAAATCTCTGCTCTTTATGTGCACCCACCTTAAATCATGAGTATGTTATATGCACATTTTAAAATCTCAAGTCTTTTTGTGTGCTAACTCTAAACCACAAGTAGCTAAAATGTAATTTTCCCATAAATTTACTCATATTGATAGCTTTGAACATCCAACAATGTTGTTTACCCATCATATCTGCTGTTTTACAAGTTTATTTTCTGCTTTATAGGTATATGTGCAGATATTGCAGTGTCAAAATATGAATACTGGTCATCCTTAGCACCTCTTCCCTTTGAAGTTGTTGTTTCTGCTGGACAAAAGGCCAAGGAGGAGTGTTGGGAAAAAGGCTAGTACTTTTTAATTAGTTGTTGCCATTGGTAGCCGGTTTTCTCTTAGCTCAAAAGATAATCCTTTAAAAAAAAAAAAAAGAAGATTTGATTTAGGCTTGCTATATGTCCATACCTTTCTCTAGTCATCAACATTAATAAATTGATGTTTACCTTGTTAAGCAGGTGATGATGACAATGAGAAAAGGAGTGATCTTGTTCTAGACTTAAGTGATCTAACTGGGGAAGGAAATATTGAGAGTATGCTTTCGGTTGAAATGGGTCTGAAGGAGCTTGCTTCATTAAAGGTTTTTTTTTTTTTTATTCCTCCACATAGTCCATAACTCATCAGTTATGAACTGGTTAATTTTGGAGTTTGGTCTCCATCTTCATGATTATTGTTCATCTTACAAGTCTACCAGCATAAAATTTTTATGGTTGCTTTTTTCAAGGTTGAGGATGCCATTGTGCATGCATTGGCTCAACAGAGAAGAGCAAATAATGCTCGACTGTCCACATCAGGTATGCTTTCTTCTGATGGCTTCTCAGATAAGATGGCAATCCATTCCAAAGACCCATCTTAGTTAAATTTATATTAAAATATTTTTAGCAAAGACTTGTGTAACAATTTGGGTAATTCATACAATCCACCTTGAGATTTTTAGATTTCTTCTCCGTGTTCTATAGTTGATTCCATTGATATAAAAAGTTTAAGAAATCCCTAAAATTATTCGAGTTAAGAGTATTTTCCTGGTCTTCTGTGCTGTGCAACCTTAAAAACCACTGGTATTAAAATATTGCCTTACTCTTGAAATATAGGAACTCCGCAAAGGTTTCAACCCCAGCTTTCCACCTTCTCTTATATACCATGGGCTATGGCGAAACAATAGTGCCCTGTTTTCTTTGCTTTTTAGCTTTTGATGAAACTTATAGTTACCTGATGATCAAGAAACAGTCTAGGGATCTCATTTGATTCAGCATTCTTTCTCTGTATGGAATACATTTCTGTTTTTATTTTAAATATGAGGATATTGTCTTGAATAATCTGCACTGAGTACCTGCTTCCTTTATTTTGTGTTTTTCAGATATCAAATCCCCACGTGATGTGAAGTTTGTGGAGGCATTTGGTGAGTCATACACTGTTTCTTTTAGCATGCTTTGGAGTCATTATGCAATGAAATGGAGGAAACCTTTAGTAGAACAAAGATGATTAGTGTGGCAAAATTGTCTTTTTGATTTCTTGCGTTCAACAACTGAATTATCTTTTCTTGCAGAATTGAGTCCAGAGGAATCTGAGGATGTTCTTTTCAAGGAGGTCTGCTCTATCTTTTTCCTTTTACTGTTTATTAGTCTTATTCATATTTTAACATACTTTGAATATCATTGACAATTAATATGCAAAAGCTGGTGAATTTCTTTCCCTTCCTGTTAAGCTTGCGCATATTGAACTTGCACAGGCATGGCTTACATACTTCTGGAGAAGAGCCAAAGTCCACGGTATAGAGGGGGACATTGCAAAAGAACGACTTCAGTTTTGGATCAGCTGCAGTGCACATTCACCAAGTTCACACGATGCTGTGGATGGTAATTTTAATTTTGTATTGTATTAATTGTGTTCCCCGAAATCATTGCAAAAGAATGACTTCAGTTTTGATGTTTTTTCTCAACTTCTTTTGTTGGAATTATATTTCCCAGTACCTCACGCTTGCTCCTATAGTTGGAGGTGGTTGTGTAGACATGTTTTTTCTCAGCAAGTAATGGTAGTCTCTAGAGTAATTGCTTATTTTGCTCAATTGTTGTTTAGTTGAGGAAGGATTAATGGAGCTAAGGAAACTGGGGATCGAGCATCGACTTTGGGAAGCATCCCGCAAAGAAATTGATCAGGACAACTCTACTGCTCGGAAATCTGCTAAATGATAAACATATGGAAAATGGTTTGTTTGATATTCTCTATGTTTCTTCGAGCTCCTTAAGTTTATTGCCCGCATGCCTGATAGCTTGATAGTTGTAGGGGGACACAGTGTTATTGCTCCCTCGCACGAATTAGTGTTTAGTAGTTGCTAGTGGGCACTGGGTATTAAATGTATCAACAAGTTGGTACCATATATGTTATTCAATTTTGTACGAAAAAAGGTTTCTGAGACAAGTGGATGGAACTGCATATAGACACAGAAGAATTGTGGCCATGGTTATGGCTACCTTTAGGACCACTAAAGTTACTAAATTTTTATTTTAGTTTGACGGTAAAAAATAATTAATAATTTTAAAATAGTTAATTTTATTATTTAATAAATTAAAATAAATTTATAAAGATATATTTTTAAATATTATAATTAATTATTAAAAAAATTATAAATTAATAAAATTATAAATAAAATTAGTGGTCTTGAAAAAAATAGATGATCTTAAAAAAAAAAGGGTTGGTGGCCATGCCTATAATTTCAGCGTGCACTCGATGTAGATTTTACTTGGTAACCATGTAAAATTTCCAATGTCCAATTTCTCAAGAAAAAAAAGAGTTTGTAATGTGCTTTTAAATTTTGTTAAGAAAATCCTATCTTTTACTATATCTTGTTTTGTTTGTTGACACACGGTTGCCACAGATTAGATCCCAATACAAATTATTATTATTATTTTTATTTTTATTTCAAAATTAATATCTTATCAAATAGTTTTAAAAGTATAAATTTGATGCATCTAAAAAAATTTAATTTTTTATGTATAAGCTTAAAAGTTTAAACTTTAAATTTAATCTATAGAACAATTTTTATTTACTAATAAATTCAATTATTGAGATATCTTAAGCCAAATTGCTACCATCTTAAATGAAAACGAGCGGTCTCTTCCTTTCAATCCATTGATGATTACAGCAATGATACACTTGCTGCCTATACTCTCCTTGGGAAGAAGATTACAATGTTATTTGATGCTTACACCAATTAATAATAAAGCAAGTCTTTTTTTCATTCATTTAGATATGTGTGAATTTATATCCATATCACTTTTAATTATTTATCAAATTATGATTGATTTTTATATATTGACTTGATATAGCTGTTATATTGAAGATCTACTCCTCTCTTAGATTGCTCTAACTTGAAATTCTTTGCCATCCAAATAACATAAAACAGAAACTTCTTTGCCTTATTTCGGTTCCGTAACGATGTCTTATCCTCTTGTTGAGGAATTGAAAGGGACTTGGGTTAGAAGACAGCTTTCAAAATTTAAGACCTAACAGATCAACGAAACACGAAGGAAAAACTCAAAAACAAAGAAGCAATAGCAAAACAGCAGGGACAGAATCTAACGCTTTGGCAGAGTGGTGAAGGCGTGTTTCTGCCAAGTACATAGGGTTTCCCCGCTAGGGGTTCGAATCTCTCAGGCGTCGTAGTGTACGTTTTTGTTGAATTTGGTTTATATTTAGCAAAACTCTTTGTGCACACTGTGAATTTGGCTTACATTTACCAAAACATTTAGTGCACGATATCACGTACAAGCTATATTTAGCAAAACACTTTGCGCATACTATGAATTTGGCTTACACGTTTACCAGAACACTTTGTGCATGACATCACGAACTAATCACATATATAATTGATTTTTTTTTATTTAAAGTTTATATCTGATATTGTATTATGTATATATTTATTTATTTAATATTATATAAAGGGTTAAAATTTTAATTTGGTCCCTTTATTTTGAAAAAAAACCATTTTAGTCCTTCTACTTAAAAAATCCCTTTTCGATTCTTAAAATTTGAACTCCGACCCCTTTTTAATACCTCCGTTAAGTTTTAACGTTAGATAATGGAAATTTCAAAGGAAAGGAACCAAAAATGAGCTTTTTTCTATAGTAGAAGGATCAAATTAAGGTCATTTTTAACCCTTTTTTATTTTTTTTATTTTGAAATTTTTATTATCTAACATGTCACATATGCCAAACTTAATGGGTGGACTAAAAAGAGGTTAGATTTCAAATTTAAAGAATCGGATTTCAAACTTTAGGATTCAAAATGAGCTTTTTTAAGTTGAAGGACAAAAAAGAGATTTTTTTTTTATCAAAGTAGAGAGACCAAAATGAAAATTTAACCTATATAAAGCTGTGTAATGAACAACGTAAATTGATGTTGTATTGTAGCATCGACGGCATTGTAAATGCCCAATTGAGATTGGTACTAATAACACTTACCAATTTTCCAGAAAAAGGAGAAAAAAAAAAAAAGAGAATATAATAGTTGCTAAGTTGCTAATTCGAAATTTAGAATCTGTGGTGTACAAGAGACGCACTGGTACAGCCACAACAGCTTAATTAGGTGAGGAAGAATAATTCAGACACTTTCAGTCTTGTCATTTCTCTAATGTAACGTTGCACAACGGGAATTGAGAGATAGGATTTTCACAAGGGGTATAGGCATGGCCCTTTTTAATTCCCCTATGTCTGTGCAACGCCAATTGCGGCCCCTTCCATGGCACTCAGGTACGCCCCGCAGGCGTTGCAGCTAAAATATTGTCACACCCAAAAAGGTGGAAATGGATATTTCAAACCTGTGTAGGCATGTGCCCTTCAATTTAATACTGCACCCTCAACAGAGAAAAAAAGCATTTCTTTTTGGTGAAAAGGTGCGCATGAAGAAAGAAGAGAAAGACACTCCAGAATCCTAAAGGTTGATTTCTTAGAGTAATACTTTTATCTAACATCTAATCTTCCTATTTTTGTTTTTGTTTGTGAAAGTGGGTCCCAAACAAAACCACTTTATTCAACTCCAATAGTTTTGTTTGGGAAATGATTTTTAGACAATTTTTTTATATCACCTTTTGATATAACTTAACGTGTCATTTAAATTATTGATTCTTTTAACTCATATAAAATCTGTGATATTGAATGCATCAACTCATTTAATAATATGTAAAAGTTGTATCAAAATATGGGACAAAAATATTGTCTCTATAACATCGCCCTTTATGTTTAGAGTATGTGTTTTACTATTAAGATTATACTGTATTGTAAAATAGAAATAGTTAAATGAAAAATGATCTTTAATATCAAAAAACTTATACCTCATCTAATAATTTTTGTTGTATAATTTAATATAATTTAAATTATACAATAATTTTTCGTTTTGTTTGTTGATTAATTAGTATGTACACTTGGTAGTGAATGTATTTGAGAAAAAAAAAAAAAAGGGAAAAAAATCATTTGCTGCCTCCCCATTTTTTATATATTTTTTGAGTGAGGCTAAATGAAGATAAAATCCATCTAGACCGTATTATATTACACCCTAAAGAACCTTTTGTTTCCTTCATAATCATTGCAGTTGGAATGATTATAATGGAATGTGTTTTCAAGTGTTCTAAAACCACTCTAAATGGACTTTATCACCATCTTTTTCTTCAATTCATCTTCCATTTGTAAAAGTTTGTGTGGAAGTTAGTTGAGAATTGAGATGATAAGGAACCATGACAAAGACAAAAGGGTAGGTGGTTGAGTTGAGGGTTTCAACTTTTAACTTTCATCCAAGTTGACTATAGGGTGGGGGTGGGCTGAGTTTTATTTATTATTATAACCTTTTGTTTGTAGGGCTTTTGCCTTTTGTCCCCAGAAAAGATTGGAATGTTTGTCACATTAAAGCATGATGAAGATGTTATCTCCAACATACTCAAGTGGACATCAATTTCACCCTCTTAACTCAATCATCACCTCACACAAAGAGAAGAGTAAGAAAGACTAAGCATTTTCCAGTTTCCACTACAGTTTAATTTCAAAGTTCTACGCCCATTGGTTGCAAATATAGAGACTAAAAAATTCTTTGTTTTTCATATTGTCCATATGAAGTAAAGTAATTTAACCTTTCCAACTGCCTCAATCTCATTACTACCTCACCTTCCTTGAACTGCCTGCCATTTTGTTGAAAGTAAAACTTCCTCTATTTCCAAAGGGAAGTAAGGGATAAAGCTTTTCTAACCTCTTATAATTGCCTCTCTATTTTACTCATTCTATTTTATAATCATTGTTTTATTGTCACGTTATTGATAAAATTTTAAATTTGAGACTTTTTTAAAAACTCAATCTATCTTTTGATCATTGAACCAAATATTGTTGACTATTAATCAAAATTATGAGCAACTATCACTCCTAACCCTCTAATATGAACAACATGCTAGAAATGAGAAAGATATTAGACTTTGTAATTGAAAAGCTAGCTAGCTTTTACACCATTTTCAAGTAAACTATATTCATCAAAAGGGGGCTTGGGAGGAAAAGGAACTATAGAGTATGGGAAAGAAAAAGGAGAAAAGTGAAACTTTGCTTCTAGTTCAAGACTCCATGAAAGCTTTAGCTCCTGGCTCCTTCCCATTCCCTGCACATTTTCCGAGCTAATTGTCCGACCAAAGCCCACAATACAGACTAACACAAAGTAACCCAACTCTTTTACAACAACCTAGAAACGTGGAACGAACTTGGATTTACTACAATAAAATACACTCCGTTTTTATTTGGGTTTAGCTCTCCACTTTCTACTCTTATTCTAAATTCACTTTTATTCCTCTAACCCACCAGAGAATAATACAAACTATTGGTAAAAGATTTTTAAGTATTAATAATTGTTTTTAGGTATTCAACACAATTTATTTGTAATTGTGCAAGTGGAAAGTGAGATAATAATTAAATAAAATAGGAGTAATAAAATATATAACAATTCTATACAAAGTTCAATTTTTTTTTTTGTTTGTTTTATGTTCCAACACTCTTTGGATTTAGTTGGTCAGAGAGTCAATTTTATTAGAAAAGTTTCTACTGAAAAAGTGATTAGGAAAAATATTGTATGGAAAGTTGATAAGTTTTATAGTGAAGTTTTATTAGAATTTTGTTA
>BPVZ01000006.1:2974974-2997189 GCA_020521535.1 Rubroshorea leprosula
AAAAAAAAAAAAAACAGATAGTTAAAAATTTAATTTTGATTAAACCAAAACCAAACCGTATCCAGGCTAACCCTCTTATTTGAGTCTACCCTCAAACCAAACATATGCTTGAAGTTTCGAATTTCAGTCCCTTGAGGAAAATGGCTGTCTTTGGCCGCAAAAGAAACAGTGGCATAATGGATGGAACAAGGAACTGCAATTTGTCCTTTCTGGCATCACTATGCTTGGATCAGAGCGTTCCTTTCTTCTGCAAATATTCTGTTGTGACAAGGAATGGAATCTTGTGACTTATGTTAACGGAACTATGCATGGATTATACCTGGCCCTTGCGGCCTAGTAGCAATAGCCACCCGGTGCATTCTTCTCTCTCCGGGTTGGGTTCGAATCCCGCCCCTTACAAATATGTTCAAAAAAATAAAAAACTATGCATGGATTATTATTATTATTATTTATAAAATAGGTATCCAAACTTTTAGTTGGATTAATTTCACATGTAATTGTAAGCCACAATAATTGCTGAAAGATATAGTGAGCGTGACTCATGCAAATTATTTCCATTCAATGTAAATGGAGTGATTGAAATTGCAGTTCCAGGGTTGACATCACCAAAGGGGGAAGGATGGTTAGGGCTAGGGCCCCCTAAGATTTTGGAAAAAAAGAAATATTATACTTTTTTTAATATTTATTTATCTTTTTAGTTTCTTTAGATTATGAACGTTATTTGTCTTTTATTTACTTTTTTTTTTCCTTTTTTTTGGCTTTTAATTGGACTATAAAGTGTCAAAATTTTATTAATTTAATTTTGTCTTCTAAAGTTTTTAGAGAAAAAGTTTTGGCAAAATTTATGTTTACATCGTTTTATAATTACAGTATTTTTTTAAAAAAAATTTTAATTTCTAATCATCTTTGATGTAAATCAAAATATTCTTAATTAATGTGAAAAATAACAAATCAGATTTTGATTCAGCTTTACATTTTTCTATATTGGACAACATTACCCATGTATTGTTAACCAAAGCTTAAAAAAATAAGTGCATGATTAATCATTGGAAATATAATTTATATCATATTTGTATATGATAGGAAAAAAAATTTTGGCCCCCTTTTTTATTTAAAAGAAAAAAAAAAACCCTAGTGGTGCTGGCCCAGCCTTCTGGAGTTTAAGGGAAGGTATAACAAAAAAAGAAAAAAAGAAAAAAAGAAAAAAAGAAAAAAAGAAAAAAGAAAAAAGCTCACAAAACAAGGAAAAAGGAGGATGAAAATTTTGAAAATGTATGGAATTTAGTACTGTCAAAGTATATTTCAATTGTTCTTTGCAAAAGAAAAAAGGGTAACTTGCACTTACTTCGTTTGGAGTAGTTGTACTTAACCTCCTTAAATCACAAAAAAGTGCACTTATACCCATGAGGTTTGAAAATGTGCACTTATCCCCCGAATGATGAAATGTGTTTTTGATCCCTTCTAGTTTGAAAAATGTGTTTTGGACTAATTTTGAAAATATGAACTTAACCCTCAAGTATTTTTGAGATTCTACCTTCAATATTAATAAACTTGGGGATTGAGTGCACATTTTATAAATCACTAGGAGAAGATTATTAGCACATTTTCATAATTTAGAGGATTAAATACATATTTTCAAAGCACACAGAGATTAAATATTCATTTTTGTGATTTTGAGGATTAAATACACCCACCCCAAATCACATGAGGTGCAAGTGCTTTTTCTCCAAAAAAAAAATAATGATAATAAAGGGGGGTGGAGAATAAAGTAAAGAGGCAGAGAGCAACAAGCTTTTGTCCAAAATGCAGTTTAATATCAGTCCAGTTTTGGGTCCTCTTTTGTCCCCAAGCGGCGAAACTCATGGCTTGACTGCCAAGAAAAGACTCATCCTTTACTTTCACAGTTTACACAAACAAAGCTCAGGCAAAACGAGAAGTCATTTCCTTTTTGCTCAGCTTAAAGAACGCGCAGAGCATTCATAAGATTCTCGTTCTGGCCCCAGAATAAAAGGAATATGGGATTTGCTTTCTAAACGAAAGCTTTTGTTTCTGTACTGTACCAAGGGGAGAAAAAAATATAAAATTAAAAGCTTCTGTTTCCAAAGCTAGGTAATCATTTTTTTGCTGCATTTTGGTTATGATTTGTAGTATTCATTAAGCCAATTATAACTCCTGTTTCGAGCTGATTGTGTTCCCATTATAAATTTTATTTGGGAAAATGATTTCAAGGGTATTTTTTTTGTATAACCTTTTAGGACAAATTTTTTTATCACATATGGATATAATTTTATGTCATTTATTTGTTTTTTATTTATTTATTTGAGATTTATAATATTGAGTGTGTTTATTCATTTAATAACACGTAAAAATTATATAATAATGTTGTATAAAAAAATGTTCTTACATTATTGTCTTTTTATTTATGAGTTTTTTCAATTATGTTACTCATGTTAAAAATGCAATTATTATACTTGTTTAATATTAACTGAAAATTAAAAAAAAAATAAAAGTTAACATTAATTTCACTACTTATGTCATGTGGATCATTTTAATTATGGAATTGATTAAATAAATGTTAATTTTTATTTTTTAATACCAATTAATATCAAATAAGTGTAATAATTACACCCTTAACTTATCCCTTAAGTATAAGGGATACACAAACCTTTTATTTATTTACAGGGAATAACCGAAAATTTGTCCCTCAACTGGATTCTTTTTTCTTGATTTCACCCTCAAACTTATGTTGAGCTATAATTAAGAAACTTGACTATATTTATGTCTAATGAAGGCTGAAGTTAATAGATAAAGTTAGGTGACATTATTGTTGCCATTAATATCTCGTGTTAAGTGAAAGTTAATATAATGAACAGGAATGAACATTTGTTACACAAGATCAATTAGAATCATCCAACTATGTTGAGTGATTATTTTGGGACTAAACTTGGGAGTTGGGGGCCAAAAAGGTATTAAAAAATATTGATGGACCATTTAGAAATAAAGCACAAAGTTAATGGACTAAAAAGGTATTTATTAGATGTTTAACCAATTCATATATAATAACCTTAAAAGTTAAATATATTGTAAGTGAGTATAATCTTATAAATTAGTTAAATTTAAACTTTAAGTTTTGAACTCATATTAAAAAAAATTAATTTCTTTAAATTTATTAAGTCAATATCAATGTATACTTTTAAGATTATTAGAAAAAAATATTTTAAAATACATGCAAAACAACAACTTAACCAAAAGAGAAAAAAAAAAAAAAAACCTAATTTAGATATAAACATTAGTCTAGCTCTATATTGTTCTTTGATGCCTATGGCATCTTTTTCTTCTTTGGATTGATCTTGTAACCTTTACAATATTTTATTAACAATATATTTACTTTTTCATTAAAAGAAAACAGAGATTTATGTACTTGTTAATTTGATGAGGGTTTAACACATGAGCTAACTTTTCTAGGAAAGCCAAAAAGAAAGAAAAAGAGTGTTTCCATGAATCATAATTCTGTTCTGTCCACTTCTTTTCTCATTATAGAAACGTTTTCTTGTGGAACATGAAAAAATTTTTCAAAGAGAAATAATTACACATGGCTGTCACATTTACTTTTCCCTTTTTTTTTTCCTTTCTCTCTCCCTCTTCCTCTGGCCTCTGGGAAAGGTCATTTCCTGTAAAGCTCCTTTCCATGGAGCGCACACACTGTGTATGGCACTAGACCTTACTTGTTAGTCCAACACTAAAAAACAAAAGCCATGGACCTGTAAAGCAATTGTCATCATCACTTCAATGAAAAAACAACTACACATTCTCTCTTATCATTTTCAGATGCAGTCTCTCCTGTTCGATAAACCATTGACCCACCTAGGCCAGGTCATTGAGAAACTACTAGGAATTTAGGATTTGATAGCTAGACTATTTATTTAAAGGAAAAAATGAAAATGGAGAATATGCTAAGGTCGATATTCTTTCTTGATGATTTTATTCGCCCTAAGAAGTCGTTTTGGTAGATAATTATTTGATACTCTAAATTAAGGACTTTTTATTTTTAACAAATCTTGGCACTCATTTTTAAGATTTTTATCTAGAACTTTCAACTTCTAATTTTTATGGAAAACTAAGCACTTATTGATTGGAGGATTATTGTTATATTTTAAATAATTAATATTATATTTTTTTAACATAATTATTTATTATATCCTTATATTATACTTTTTTTAAAGGGTTTATATTTTTTATTTTTTTAATAAATTAAAAGATATAACAATTATTGAGAGATGAATTTATAATACTCAAAAGTTAGAGACACGTGTGGTCCCACATCAACAAAGACCCACGTGTTGACTCAATGTACTCCAAGAGAAGGGTAAATTGGAGTTGAAAAATTTTCACATCTTTGCAACCACCAAACAAAAATCAAAAAGAGAGTATGAAAGAAAAACTTGCATAATGATTTTATAGAGGTTCGATCCAACTACTTAGAATCTAATCCTCTACTTTGGTTTCATTCACCAAGAATTTCCTCCACACTCTTCACTAACAAAATAAAGGGTAATTCTTGATAATGTTTTGGTAAATAAATCTATCGAGGTTCAACCTTTTCCGCTTCAGAAGGTAATCAAGCCATGGAAGAATACTAGTAAGTACAACACCATGTAACCCATTTTCCATATTGACCATGCTATTTTCCGCTGATTATTGTAACAGAGTCGGCACTACCAAAAGAGGCATTTATCCACTTTGTTGGAAACACTGCAAAATGTCGCACGCTCCATCATCTATTTCTATATACATGGCCAGACATGACTAGATTTATTTCCATAACATGACTGGATGTTTCTTACGGTCATATCCTTCACAGCAATATTCACTATTATATCTTATGGTTTCTAGCAATGGATAACGAACCTATTTTTCTACATGGCCCTCATTAAAAGACAACGAATTAATCTGTATAGCTTCTGGTAATGAACAACAGGCCAAGCATCTATTTCTACATATCTCTATCATTGGTTCCCATCGATGGTCAATAGGCCGATCCTATTACATCTACACAGCTCCCACTATTATATCTTGTGGTTCCCAGCAATGGATAAAGAACCTATTTTGCTACATGGCTCCCATCAAAGGACAACTAGTTGATTTGTATAGCTCCCAGCAATGGACAACGGGTCAAGCATTTATTTCTCCATATCTCTATCATTGGTTCCTATCGATGGTCAACAAGCTAATCCTATTACATCTACACAGCTCCTAGCAATGCATAAATGGCTAGATTTGCTATCTCGTTTAGCCTCCAACAATGAGCAAAAGGCTGCACATTTTTACATATCTTCATTACGTCGACTCCCAACAACGGATAAATGGTCGGATCTCTACATATTCTATCTCACTGGCTCTTAAAAAGGGACAAAGAGTCAGTGCAACTTAGTACGATTAGCGTGAAGTTAGTAACAGTTGCAACCCTACGACCCTACGATTGGACAAGATGGCTATCCTCCAACAATAAAAATCCATCGAGTAGCGGCCGATGGTCCTTTGGTGGTCACCTGTGCATGGTGGTACAATGCTCGGCGGGAAACAACAACCAGGAGCACCCTCTAATGGTGTTGGTATGACAAGAAGGGCTAGCATTTGTCAATAGTATCACACCTTGTCATACCGAAGGCCATGGATGCAGTTGGCGTCCCCCTTCCATGGACATAACTCCACCCCTCTTTATATATATCATATTCATCGTTATGGCAGAGTCTGACTTAGCAAGATATACCCTCTTCGTGACTTGGTATATTGGTAGGGATGTTCTTCCGATTCCACATAGTTCACACTCCAACAATGGACAAAGCTAGCCACTATTGTCTCTATGACAATTGGAAAGCTATTCATATATGATCCTACGATACTTGTGAGACATGACCAGTGACCATGTACCTCATTACATTTTACATCAAGGGACAAAACTATCGGTCGCCAGTAATCCCAACTCATAACATATTTCTTCCATGTTCCATGTGTTAGTAGGCATCGTCGACCAGTAATGCTTGGATAGGAACAACGATGTCACAACACACATTAGTATTGCTTGCTTCCTATCTTGATGCAATGCCAAACGTATATAACAGTAGCGTATAAGTGTTTACCATGGTCACAAGACGAAAGAGCATAGCCATGTTCATCCTCACCCTCTCTTTTAATACACAAGAAAGCATCCTTCTTTGCTGCACATATTTGTATATTTTATACTTAAATATTTGAACAGACGCTCACCAATATTCTACCTTCATTGCAGATAAGCACGAACCCATGAATCTAAGCTCATGGTAAATATTCGGGATAAACTTTGGGAGTAGCGACTTGGCAAGCATGGATGGGTGAACATTGCCCGTCTGGCGAAGCAGGGCATCCACATTAGTAAGGCTTGGCATTAGCGATGTTACCCTACTTCGCCAGAGAAGGCTGAGTAGCAAAGATGAGGAAGTGAGCCTGGTTTCCAAAATAGTATCTTATGATGCTAACCCGGAGCTTGAAACCCCATGAAGAATTAACCAAAAATGCCATTTTAGTCTCCATCAGTAGCTTGCAGCCATATTTAATGCAAAGGTGGCTGCACAAGTTACATCATGTTGGGAATTGATAAAAAGATTACTATTGCTTGGAGAATCTTTCAAAAATCCTATGTAGACCCTGGGGACTTCACCAAAATCCTCTATAAGTGTCATTTCGTCGGCTACACTCAAGTACTTGCCCAGAAGTGGGATTTCATATGGCAGAAGAAATTTCCAAAAAGAGGTAATTTCCAATCCTTCATTGGAACCAACAAAGCTCCACCAAAACCACTGAGTAATTCATAATGTCATTGCCAAGGAGCTGTTAGCAGTGTCCATAGCCAATTAAAGCTTGACAACTCACCCAAATCTACCCATTAGGCTACTGAGCAGTTTTGACCCATCAACCCATAAATTACAAAAATACCACTGCACATACATATATATGGTATTTTCCCTTTATTTTTCAACAAAAATCAAATACAAAAAGAGAGCCTAGTCCCCTTCTCACGTCTAAACCTCTTCCTTTCACGTAGTAGCTTCTTCACCTCCAATCTTTCACCACACCTAGCATCCCTAAAACCATCATTCACTTACACATTCTGCATTCCCAGCATCGTAGGACACTGTCCAGGTTTGTGGTGGAACAGTATGGCTAGAGGACAGCACAATATAGTTTCAGTCTTTTGATTATCTTTCTTGAGCATCAGGAGATCAAATCAACTAGTTAACATCAAAAGAAGGAATTAGGACATCCCTTTGCAAGCCCCCAAACGGTTACCCTTCCTTCTCCCGCCACTGCTTTCAAATTTATTCCTTTTGTCTTTGCAAAAACTTCACGGAGAAATTGTTGTATTTCATATTTACATAATGAGGATTTCTTATTATAGAGTGAGAGTGTTTGAGAGGGATAATGGAGGGTGCATCTATTGCCATTATTATTATGTTGCAATACTTTACGTGTAGATGTGCCTCTCAAGTTGTAATCCTTAACTCTTATATATTCTCTACGCTCTATAGTGTTGAATGTCTACTCTTCATCATTTTTAATAGTTGTGTGATCATTCTTGATTCTTGGAACTTTACCACCACAACCTAGCTTTCTCTCTCCTTCTCACAGCTTGGCTAGGTAGATTACACCTTCAAACTTTGTTGGAGAACTTACTGTCATTCAACAACGTTGGGCAAATCGAGATGGCCCATGGCATATAGCTTCTCGCACATGAGCCGAGTGCCACCACAAGGACCCTCCTCATCTTTTCGAGTGTCACCCTAGTCAACTCCCACAACATCGCCACTATTGACTCACCATCTTACATCACCAGCACACCCCCAAACAATGATCAATTAAAATAAAAAAAATATAACATTAACAATTAAGAGCGTGGCAATAATATTACCTTATTAATAAAGACATTAAAGAGAGCACTTATTAATGGGAAGATCAAAGTGCTTGTTTTTTTATCAATAATTAAAAGTAATGTAATATATTTATATATTTATATTAAAATAATTTTTCTCATCCTTTTATTTATCCCACCTTTATACTCACAACTTATACCTCTCATTTTTTAAGAAAAAGAGCAGATATTTATATGAATTATGCCAATTTTTTTAATCGAAAGATATAAAATTTTTAAATTTCTAAATCAAGTGATATATTTTTAATTTTTTATTTAAAAATATGAATTTTGTTAAGTTTTTTGTTTAAGAATTTATTAAATGATAATGATAATATGACAAATGATAATTTTAATTAAAATAGCACAAAGTTCATATTCTTCTATGAAAAAAAAGTAAAAATTTACTTTTTAATTTGAAAACTTAAAAAATTTATATATTTAAATAAAAAATTTACAAAATTCATATTTTAATGTGAACCTTTTCTCCGCACTTTCATTTGAAGAAGATTATTACTTGAATTAAAAAACTTGTAAAAAATGTTGAATTATCAGTATAAATAAAATCAATATAAAAAATTTTAAAATTTTGATAAAATTCCGCAAATTAAAAATAATATCGAATATAAGACGAATGCAAACAACGGTAGCCAGTATAAAGCAGAAAGAGAAAAAGAAAACCCTCAACCCCAAAAATTTCAAAGGACAAAAGGTTCAAAAACAAACTTTACAGTATAATAACAAGAAAAAAGAAGCACTCTTCCTTTTATAAATTGCACCACTTCCACCTCCCTCCTTCCCTCCTCTCCCACCACTAACCAACAACTCCTCTGGGTTCTTTCCACCTCTTTCTAAAACACCATGATTTCTCTCCTATGGAGAACAGTGGCCTTTGCTGTAATTCTGCTCCAACTTCACATTTGCATTCAAGTTAAGTCCTTCCCTGCTCTCCTTGATCGGATTGCTCTCTTACCCGGCCAACCCCCGGTGGTGTTTCAACAGTACTCCGGTTATGTGACCGTTGATGACAAAAGGCAGAAATCTTTGTTTTACTACTTTGCTGAAGCTGAAGTTGATCCTGCCTCCAAGCCTCTTGTTCTTTGGCTCAACGGAGGTATTCATTTTTTTCACTTAAAACTCATTTGCGGAGAGATTTCTACGGGGATTGATCTCTATGTTTCATGGTGGAATTGCAGGACCTGGGTGTTCTTCATTGGGAGTTGGGGCATTTTCTGAGAATGGACCATTTAGACCCAGTGGTCCATTTCTCGTTAATAATGAATATAGCTGGAATAGAGGTATTTTCTGTAATTTCTAGTCCTTGCATTTCTGGGTATATTCAGATTGACCTAAAGTTCTGATCTTTAGCATGCCCATTTTTATGCAGAAGCAAATATGCTGTATTTGGAAACGCCCATTGGAGTTGGCTTCTCTTATTCCACTGATTCCTCCTCTTATGATCCTGTCAGTGACAAGATCACTGGTAAACATCTGTATATACTTAATCTACCAAGAATTATAATTTCTACACTGAATATTCAATTTTAAACATTTTTCCTATCTTTCTTTTCTTCTTATTTCTCTCTTTTCCGTGAATATTATTTCATCATCTTGTGATGGAAATATGGGGAAATGTTGTTTTTCACTTTACAGTTATGCCATGATCAAATGCTTACTGTCCTTATTTTGTTGTTTTCCTCCTGAGCTGACAACGGTTCACCTTTACAGGCCTACATTCATTTCTGAAACTTTTGCTATGTCTTTGTCTTATCATAGCCAGGGACAATCTGGTGTTCTTGGAAAACTGGTTCATCAAGTTCCCACACTACAGGAATAGAAGTCTGTTCATCACAGGAGAAAGCTACGCCGGTGCTGCAAATTTATTACTTCACCTCTTTCATTCATACATGTTTAACATATATGATTATTAATAGTTATTTTGGGTCTAAAACCAGGTCATTATGTACCCCAGCTAGCTGAACTTATGCTTGAGTTCAACATGAAGGAGAAGTTGTTTAATTTGAAAGGAATTGCGGTGAGTATTGACAAAAACAGGATTAAAATTTTGAATTCATGGCTATGGGAAAATCTGAAATCTTCCTCTTTGTTGCAGTTGGGAAATCCAGTATTAGAATTTGCTACTGATTTTAATTCGAGGGCTGAGTACTTCTGGTCTCATGGATTGATATCAGATACTACATACAAGATTTTCACTAGTGCTTGTAATTATTCTCGGTTTGTTAGTGAGTATTACAGAGGAACTGTTTCTCCTATTTGTTCAAGGGTGATGAGTCAAGTCACTAAAGAAACAAGTAGATTTGTGGACAATTATGATGTTACCCTTGATGTCTGTATATCATCTGTGCTCTCACAATCCAAAGTTCTTGCTCCTCAGGCAAGTAAAATCTATCATTTCTTTAATTTTCACAACTTAAATGTGTTATTCACTTTAGCCATTGATATTCAATTTCTTTGTACTGCAGCAAGTTGGCGAGACTATTGATGTATGTGTAGAAGATGAAACAGTTAATTACCTAAACAGGAAAGATGTTCAGATGGCCCTCCATGCCCGTCTTGTAGGAGGTCGCCGATGGGCTGTTTGCAGCAAGTAATTCTCTTGTGAAATTTTATTCTATAGTATTATGCTTATATCTTTGAATTTCTAATGTCTATTCAGTCAGGCAATGGGGGTACCTGTCCATCAATGTTCATACCTTTCAACTAGAATTCATTCAAAGCTTCTAGGTTAATTGTCCACCTTTCAACAAAACCTAATTTATCTTCTTTGTGCTGT
Organism: Rubroshorea leprosula; assembly: GCA_020521535.1. Taxonomy (NCBI): domain Eukaryota; kingdom Viridiplantae; phylum Streptophyta; class Magnoliopsida; order Malvales; family Dipterocarpaceae; genus Rubroshorea; species Rubroshorea leprosula. Next base: position 2,985,714 of record BPVZ01000006.1, read on the forward strand.
GCCAATCACAAGTAACAGCATCCTTGATTATAAGCTTCTTGATGTGGAGATACCAACCATCACTATTGTTGGCAAACTCATCAAAGGAGGAATTCCTGTCTTGGTTTACAGGTAAATGTTTCTAACTTGAAAGTTTCACTCTAGTTTCTGGGGACATCTACTGCATGTGATTCTTGTTTAATTCATTATGGTAATGACCAGAGTTTGTTTTTGGCATATAGTGGAGACCAAGACTCTGTCATCCCATTGACTGGGAGTCGAACATTAGTAGATCAATTGGCAAAGGAATTGGGATTAAAAACCATTGTCCCATACAGAGTCTGGTTTGCAGGGCAGCAGGTAAGTCATGCATTATTGAAATTAAACTTGGTTTGCTGTTATTTATTACATGGTAAGTAATTTAATCTCTGTTGTTTCCCTTCAGGTTGGTGGCTGGACTCAGGTTTATGGTAATATCTTATCCTTTGCCACCATTAGAGGAGCATCACATGAAGCTCCATTCTCACAGCCTGAAAGATCACTTGTTCTGTTCAAGGCATTCTTGGGGGGCCAGCCTCTTCCAGAAACATTCTGATCTTCTCCAATTATTTGTTTGATGGGGACACAATTGAGAATTGTAAGTAGAGTTTTACTGTTGAAGGCTTGTTAAATGTTTGTGTATGAGAATTCCATTTGTTGTTCTTATGTTCCTTGCTTTATTACTGCATGTACGAAAAATTTTGTAATGATCTCAAGTAAAGAAAAAGGATTTGTGTTCTCTTGAGATTTCAGCATTTTCATTGTTGTTCTTCAGATAAAATCCACTTCATATCCAAGGACTCAGAGCATGAAAGCATTTTAAATGAGCTTTTATTGATTTCTATATTTCATTTTGAACAAGAGGATGCTGTTTTCATTTCGGACGGGCAAAAATAAAGCCAGTCCAGATGGAAATAGACAAAACTACCCTTTCATTGATACACCTGTAGTCAGGGATACAAAGGGTATTTTTGCCATTTTAAGTCCAGACCAGCATTTGTTGAGCGTTTGTACTGGCAAAACTTCTGTTGAAGAAAACTGGAAAAGAACTTCCATGGATTTTAGAGAATACAACAACAGAGAAATGGGATGCTCTCAACATGCTCTTAAGGAGTTCTTACAGCGATGAGGAACTACAACTGGGGCTTCAACTCTCATGTTCAAGCAATTAAACTCCAAAGCTAGTATAGGCTTTGATAGCATTACTGATATAGCAAGATGTCTTCCTTTATCAAAAGCTTCTTCATTTGAGTCTGTTGTTTCAGGACCATTGCGTCTCCTCAATTGTTCTCTACCATTCTTTGGAGCTGGAAATGGACCTAGAACTTTTGCCGGCTCCACTGGTCTCACCCTACCAAAAATTGATTCAGAAGGGATTTTGAATCATCTTATATTGATTCAGAAGGGATTTTGAATCATCTTATTCAACCATAGGTCAAAACAGAGACAGATATCTAATTCCACTTCCGAAGTTAAAAAATTAAAAAAATTTAAAAAAAAAGATGGAGTCTTAGTATGGCCATAGGTATGACAAGAAGTTAAAGTCAAAAAATGGGTGGAGATTTTTGTCTGAAAAGCTATAGAAAGCTGATTTAGGCAGATGCTGTCTGTTTGGTTGGTTACGCCTGTAGGAAACTAAACATGTTTGCCTCACTTCAAACAAGCAGAGGTTTTAAATATATATATATATATAACATCTTATAGGAAATTAAAACATGTTAATGTTAATCAACAACCATATGTTTTGCCAGGAAAGGAAGGGTTTGGGTTTGTGCAGGAGAAAAGGGTCAAGGACATAAACTTTGCAATATCCTCTGCAATTTTTTCTATTTAAAAATATAAACTTTTTAAATTTCTTGATAATGATGTAAATTTTCACATTTTTCTATTTAAAAATACGAACTTTGCTATTTTTTTATTTAAAGACACAAACTTTGCTCTATTTCAATTAAAATTGTTGTTTGCTATGTCATCATCCCATTCAATACACCCTTAAATAGAAAAACCATAAAGTCTGTATCCTTATTTTAAAAAAAAATTGAAATGAAAGTTTAGTTTCTAATTTAAAAGCTCAAAAAGTTTGTATTTTTAAATAAAAATAAAATAAAATTTATATCCTTATCTATACATTTTCTTGTCTGTGCAGGCTAATATTGATAAGGGGGAAGAAAGAGAATACTGAAATACCTGCATTTAATCTGGCAAGAATACTTCAAAAGTTGTGGATTATACCCTGTATGGCCACTGCAGTTTCACATCATAGAAATAACCAGCCGTTTCCAAGTGGAGTCATGAAAAATAAACAAATTATTAGCAAATTTACCTAAAACTTGGTAGTGACATTGTGATTGCTGGTCCCATCCATTTGTGGTGTTTCAGAGCAGGTACTGCAACCAAAGAACTTGTCACCATAATAATGCATAATCTCGAGTATGCATAACTTTTTGCTTCTCCCACCATTAGAGAGACCGATATGGTAGGTTAAGTAAATTACGAATGCTAATAAAAGCTTGAATCAAGTGTGACTCACAAAAGAGTACTGTTTTAGTTGGATGAACACTGAAAACCAGGGGTGATTATAGAAGCATTAGGAAGAAGAACAATCAAAGAAAAGCATTTACCAGTTCTTCTTTCTAATAAACTTGTGGATTTTATGACACATTCAACTCTTTGGTTTAATCATATAAGAACTTAATTAGGGCCATTCTCTGAGTCTGAATAATCACCATGCTAAGATCAGATAAAATTTTTTATGCTTAAAATATTAGAAATGATTTGTTATGAAAGAAAATGGATAAATTTAAGAGAATCACGAACCAAATTGACAAAATTAGTGGCAACAACTATGTCAATCAGTTTAGAACTTACCCTCAGTTGCAAGTTTGATGTTACAGATATCTGCAGCAGCCGCACCCGTAACTTCTGTCACCTGAACATCGACACACTCCCTTGCATGCTGGAGAGTAGTACCGATACCAATCATGTTTTGGAAGCTGCTGAACTTACCCTTTGGTTGCTTTGAAACTGCTGTAATTCTCTGTTCCAAACAGAACACACGTACAAGATGAAAATGCTCCTTTCTCTTTGAAAATTTTTTACTGCTGATGAGCTTGCATTAGCAATGTTTTGTTTCGAGGAATTGGAGTACATAATACATCTTTATCTATCATTGATGCTAATATCAGAGTGTGACCAGATCTCTGTACCGACCTTGAAAGGTGGGATGATCCCTACCAATGAAGAAGCAGATGCATTTACATCTGGACTTCAAAGTAGGGAAACTGAAACCACCACCATTATTTCCTTGAAAGACACTACACATGGAAGTCATATTAAAGTCAGGCAGGAGTACCTTGGAAAATCTGGCCACTTGACTTGGAAGCCCTACATTCTGCATCAGAAATGCTATCAAATTCACAGTCAAGGTTAGGGAATGTAATAGCATCTAGTTTCAAATGCCTCAGGTTCAGGTGCAATAGAGTGCCACCTTCATGCCACAGGAGCTCAGGGATCAAGGGTAGCTAAAGTGCTCCTTGTAAGTTCACCTGGGATATTATTAAGTGGCCGATCTTGGACTAAACTGGCCAGATTCATTTGCATGGTTGCCAAACATTTTGTTCAAATATCTAACAAATGAAACTACAAGAAGTGCCACAAACTTCTCACCTTTCTTCCATGACCACAAGCTTCTTTACTGTTCACAAGAACCCTGGCGGCCCAGCTGTTGGAAAACACAATAACAACTAGTTGAACGAGAACCAGGATGAAAAGAAATACAAGTAAAAGAAATAATATGAACAAGAATAGTTGTAAAACAATTTTTACTTTTCCATAGATAGTTGATGATATTAAAAGCAAGTTGCTCAGATTGTCAAATATTGAACAATAACAAAGCATTTAGGCCCACCAAATGGAAATTATGATTTAGGTGGGCTTTAACCTTACCGTATAAATAGTTGATGTCATTGAAAGCAAGTTGCTTAAATATGAATAGAGCATTTAGCGCACCAAATGGAAACTCAATTGCTTCAGAGGGACTTAAATTATAATTCTTGATGCATTAATCTGACATGTCAGACAATGGCAACTTGACCAGCAGTTCTGGCCACTTGGGTGACATACTTAGTTTTTTATGGTAACAACGTGGCTGAGATACTAAACACCATAGGGAATGTGAATTTATGTTAAAAGTACGATTCAATTGGCGGTGTATTTTAACAAAATAGTAATAGGATTGGTACTATAATTTAATAAACAGTAATATAATGCAAGTTGTAAGTTTATATGTATGTGTATATATGTCATCATGCAAGTTGTAAGGTTGAACGGACCCTACATATGGCTCCCGAAGTTTTTCAAGAATATCCAGTATCCAGCTAATTTGTATAAGTTAGTCACTTTTCCTATCTCAAGCCACCTTCACTGAATTGATACATGAAAACTCAGAAATTCTGAGTAGTGGCCTGACTTTGGAAGAGTGCAATTTCCTCATACCACAATTGTTTACTATTAAACAATACAAGAAGATAGGGGATGGAAAACATACGCACAAGACGTGGGAGGATCCCAAACAAGTCCTGCTATCACCACAAGCTGGCAAAAGAGACAGATGATTAGGCTAGTGACAACTTTAGTTAGCCCAATATATTATCGATGCTGATTCAACAGCTTCCCAATCAGTAAAGCAAAACAGGAATGCACAAACCTCATCAAAGACCCCAACTGGACTGTCCTCGTATTTAGCAAGGAAAAAACCACCTAGAGTGTATCTGCAACGAGCATACTTAAGACAATTTAGTGAATAGAAAGTATCAAACTCACAAAATCAACTCTAAAAGGTAAATAAATATACATACCCAAAAGCTTCAACTAATTTGAGCTCCTTAGGAATGAATGCTCGAGCAGTTTCAGCTTTTACAAGATGTAGTTGGTACAAGGCACTGAAAGAAAAAAGAACCAATAACACTGGACATACTACAGATGGATAAACAAACAACTGAATACAAAACACAACAAGGTCTGAGACTTGCCTGCCTTTGAATATCCATGGTGGCTGGCCATAGCCCATTAAACAATTTGCATCTCTGACACCCATGAACTTCAGTTCAGCTTAAGACAAGCAAGTCCTTGAAGTAAAACAGATGACAAAAATGCTCTAAACTCAATCCACAAACTACCTATAAAAACCAAAACCAAATTAAAATCCTTTTCATTTGAAGGAAGAATAGATTCTAAGATATCAACATATCGATGCAGCCTGAGCTGCCCCATGTGCGTACTTTGCACTCAGAGAAAGCTCCCAATACACAAGTTTTAATGCACATAGCGAACATTGATGCAATTAAATACAGTTTGGAAAATTTGAGAATAAGTATTTGTTCCGTTTTCCCTTTTCCTGAAGAAAACAAAAACTGTTGCATATCTATCAATATAGATGTTCTTGAGTCCTAGCCAAACCTATAAACTTAAATCCTCAGGGAAAATGCCAAGATTTAGAAAAACAAGGATCAATGCAAACTCAAGTATTGCAAAAGAAGATTCATTTTTTCCTACTTGGGATTAAATAAGAACCAATGAACAAAACTTGTGGATGTTAAGTGAATAAAAAATGGAGCACCCCATTGAGGCGGCGGGTATTTCTCCAGATCATCTCCAATATAACATTTAGCTTCAGATTCTTTTTTACTCTGATAAACTAAACTTCCAGATATAGAATTCAGCAACAAACCCCATAAGTAGCAAAACCCAAAACCCACAACCCACATCAAACCAGAACCAAATCGTATGCCTGCACCAGAGAAAACACACAAATTAACAAACCCCATCTTATCTAACCGACAAAAAGAAACAAAAGAAAGACAGCAACTAATCCCACTGTCATGAACAAGACTAAGCAGTAAAAGAAATGAAAAAGAAGAGATTGAAGCTTACAGACGTTTTGGGAAGGAAATGAAACTTTTTGCAGGCACCCAGAAAGAGAGTTCAGCAGAAATTGTGTGAAAATGAGTGGAAATGAAGAGGTAAGAGTGAATTTATGTGGACAACAACCGACACCTGGTGAGTTAGAATATAAGCAGCAGGCGGCACAGCGAGTGAGAGATGTGGATAGACTTTACCTGCCCATTTCTTGGTTCAATCCAGTTTGGCGCCAACTGAAAATAAAGACCAATACCACGACACAACCCAACCACTACTCTCTTCTCTATACCCATTATTAAAGAGAAAACAAAAAAATCACCTACTGTTTCTTTTCCTACTACTAGCATTTCTTTATTATTTCTTTAACTGTTTCTTTAGTAGTTTTTTGAGGATTCGTTGCCCTTTTCGCTTCTCTGCCGTCCATTCAATCTGGGTAATATCCCATAAAGCTGAGCTGATCTGATTCGCCAACACTCTGGAAGACCTACCATACTTTTTTACATGCTTATTTAAATTTTCAATCCTTGAGTCTCCCATATTTGAAAAGGGTGGTTGTGAGTAGGACTACCTAAAATAATGTTAGTTTTTGTTGCTGCAACAAATTTTCTGTCTACCAATGTTGTTGAAAGTATTTCAAAAGAGGTGTTTAGGTTTTTAGACTTATAGTTTTTATAATTCAGTAAAAAATAATTCAAATCATTTTAGTAAATATCATGTCACTAAATTACATCATTTATACGTTAATCTCTTCCGGTACTATTGATTTTTGTGGTTATTATAATTGTAAAATATTATTTTTTTTAAATATTAATGTTGTTTAATTTAATTAATAAAAATAATTAATAATTATAAAACAATTGATATTTATTAATTAATAAATTAAAGTCGAGTTAACAAATTATATTTTCAAATATTATTTAAGAAAAAAACTAAAATTTTGATAGTGCTAACCATATTCATAATAACATTTTAAGTTAAAAAAGATAATATTTATGGTGATAATAACTACACCTCCTGCTCAAAAATGGTAAATATCGTCTTCAACTCAACAACTTAGAAATTATAAGACTCAAAAACTTAAGAAAGGTTTTGCAATTTTTATCAATTACACTACATTGACTGCATATTTTATAGTTATTAATAGAGTGATATCACTCTAATATTAAGAAATTCATTGCTCATAAATGATTATAAATATGCAATCAACAATTAGTTTTATGTAAATTGTGTGATATACACTGCTATTATCTTGTCAAAATATGAACTAAAAATATTGTGAAAATATCAACTAAAATATTCGCAACAAAGGTGCAAATCCCTTTATGTTCCAATAATTTCTAATTGTAGTGAAATCTGACTATTACAAGCATCAATAATTCAATGTTCCAATGACACTGTCCTGCGCTCCCACTACACATAGGTCATTCGTAAGATGGGAATTTCATTCGCCTTTCAATTTGTTGACTGTGACATCATGAATGTTGATTTTATCCATATCTATTTCTCTCCTTTGTTCCTTTCTTTTTCACTTATACGTAATCTGTTATGTTGCAAACTTTAGCTTAGTGTTGGAAGTAAGGTTTCTATGGTGAGACTAGATTTAGAATTTTATATAGTTAGGCTTGAGTCATTGTCAGTTTAAGATTGTATAATGAAGAGTAATTTTATTTTATATTTTTTATCTATATATATATGCATGTCATACATTTGAAATTCAATATCTTTTACTTAAAATAAAAAAAAATTATAATTGAACCACTTAAGTATGATAAGGGAATATGATAAAATTACAATTTAAATGGGTTGATTGCCATGCTAAATGCTAAAAGAGGGATTGTGAGTCTCAAATCTAAACAAATTGGTAGAGAGGGAAATTGAGGGGAAACAAGGGGAAAATTTTGATAACATGCACATGTCATATCTTCAAGAGATGAATTTGATATCTTCTCTCCCCTTGGGACACCACACCACTTACACCCATATGGCAATATATATATATATATACACACACACATAAAAGCAGCCCTATGAATTGGACAACTTGCCCGAGAGTAGTTATCGCTCTTGGTCTGGTAAGTATTCATCAAGGTCCTGGAGTTGAGCTTAGAGTTCTCAAACACCCCAAATCTCATATTGGGTTGGAACGGATCCGTAGTGATTGTGGATCTACCTATACATAGAACTTGAAAATTGTGACGCTACCAGATTTCACATTAAGAAGAAATTGATCATAAACAGTTACTATTAATAATTTGAATTTAACTTCTTCTAAGGATGGCTGTGCCTCAACTTGAAAAATTATTAGGCGTCAGAGGGTTACGGAGGCCCTATTTATATGTCACGCCAACATTTCACTGACCTAGATGATAGCAAAACACAAATGGAAAAAAGAAAAGAAAAATGAAATACTGGCATTATTGCTAATAATTTCCTATTCTAATAGATAAAGTGCGCACTTGCCAAAGGAAGTGGAGGCAAAGATTCCTATCCATGGTGAAAGAGATGGAAATGCTGGTTATCAGTGGCATGGACCCCTTAAGAGTCTCCTTTTGTGCAACAATCATAAAACATCAATTCATCATCCATTCTGCGGACTCTCAACCCTGACACACTCCCACGTGTTGCCTCATTAAGGTTTGTGCTTCCCACTTCAGACACCTGTACTTTACCTCCACTACTAGAAAATGGCTGCCATCACCAGCAACCACTAATCAATCATACAATTCATCGGCCATGGCAGGCCACCATTGGTATATCATACGGATTTCATGTCCAGTCCCACGGCCTCTGCAGGTACCAGGGAGGGTCTTTTCTGTATAAGCCATCGCCTTTCACGTGGTTGCTATTAGATAAGAAAGACTGCTAAACGACCGGACAAAAAGTTTGGAGTATATTACTATTAACCAAAGTAATGAAATTCAACCACATGATTTTTGTGTTTCTAGTTCTGACAAATGTCAGTTATTGAGGACACAAGTAACCTGGTGGCGCCATGTGGTCTAATCAATTTTATGAACAACATAAGCTTCAAGCCAATGTGGACGAACTATTGCCTGAGGTCAGCCCAAATTATTTTCCTTGACATGATGATGCACAGGGATGCAAGAACTAAGAAGAGAGAATGCCAATGAATACCTCAAAGAATAACTGCAAGAATTTGTGGGAAACTGGGAATCACCAATAATCATTGCAAGAGCATTGCCCTGACTGGAAGTGATGAAATCTTAAGGAATCTCGAATAATGAGTTCACGCCCTGTGACCATGGATACTCGTTTTGCAAATTCATGGCAGTGTTTGCAGGTCCTTAGATTCTTGAAAATTACGATGGGAGAATTATTTGGTGTAGATAAGAGCCCAAATGCCATGGCAAGTCTTTCACTATGGTCCAGAAGCTGTTGTTCTCGCTCTGGAAGGGTACATGTTACACCTTCTTCAGTTAGGAGGTCGTTTTCCCTATTCGCTACAGAAGAATTTAACTCCTTTAACTTTGAGTAGATCTCCTCTGTCTGAGGATGGTGTTTATCACCAACTATGAACCGATGCACATTGCCCTTGACAGTAATCCAACTACAGCTGAGTTCCTTCTTCAACTTTCTTGTAGTCATCATACTTCTCACACGAGCTGCCTCCTCCCATTTTCCATAGGAAGCATATAGGTTAAACATGAGAATATAACCTGCAGTATCATCTGGATCCAGCTGCAGAAGGTTTTCAGCTGCCATTGTTCCCAGCTCGAGATTCTTATGGATCCAACATCCACTCATTAGGCATTTCCAACTCATAACACTGGGATTGAAGGGCATATTCTTTATCACTTCAAATGCTTCTTGCAGTAGCCCAGCACGGGAGTATACATCAATCATGCAGTCATAATGATCAATAGTTGGTTCCAGACCATAATGCTTACTTATCAACTCAAAATACTGCTTAGCATCTGCAACCAAACCTGAATGACTACAAGCAGTTAATACTGCCACAAATGTAACTGCATTTGGCCTTAAACCAGAGTCCTGCATCTTCCTGAAAAGCCTTAGAGCTTCAGAAGCATTTCCATGATAAGCATGACCAGATATAATGGCAGTCCAAGCCACAGTATCAGGCTTCTCTATTGATTCAAAGGCACGATTTGCATAATCTAATCTGCCACATTTTGAATACATAGTAATCATTGCACTCTCCCCACATAGATATGAAACTAGGCCTCTTTTTATGGCATCTGCATGAGCTTGGGCACCCATATTATAGTCGGCAAGTGCAGAACATGCTTGAAAAATACTGGTATACACAAATGAATTTAAAACTCCATTTTTGTTCCTTAATGATCTAAAAATCTTAATAGATTTCTCAAATTTACCCATTTGACAATAGCCAGAGATCATGGCACTCCATGAAGCTTCATTAGGATCACTTATTCTCTTGAATGCTTGACAAGCAGATTCAAAACTCCCACATTTGACATATAAGTCTACAAGAGGAGTTCCCACAGAAACCTCAGGTTCCAATCCAAGTTTAACAATGTAACCATGAATTTGCCTCCCTGAATTCAAGTCCTTCAAGCCAGCACAAGCCTTGAGAACAATCGAGAAAACAAACTCATCCAATTCAACACTCTCTCTTACCATATTAGCAAACAGCTCCAAAGCACCTTTCCGTTTTCCAGCATGCACGTGTCCCATTAACAACCCCGTCCAAGCTACAGCATTCTTTTCAGACATCCTATCAAAAAGAAGCTGAGCACCCTCCAGCCACCCACACTTCACATACATATTCGATATTGCTGTATTAACAGAAACACTATTGCCTAACTCCGTCCTTAAAATGAGTGAATGCATCTGTTTACCAATCTCCAAAAGAGAAGGATGAGTCAAATACTTCAAGAGGCGGGCGTAGACGGACGAATTCAGCCTGATTTCTGACTCAAGCATTTGTGAGAAAAACCAAAACGCTTTCTCCAAATTTCCCATCTGCGCATAAGCAGAAATAAGTATAGACCAAGATGTCAGATTTCTTTCACGCATTCCATCAAACAGTATCTCTGCATCCCGGAAACCACCACAATCGCAGTACATCTGCAGAACACAATTCACCAAAAACAAAGGTGGGATCGTCATCATTCTCCGCAACCGATCATGTATCAATCTTCCATCCGATAATGAGCCTATTTCTCTACAGGTTTCCAACAGACACTCATATGAATTGGGGCTAACAGAAACACCTGCTCGATCCATTTCTTTCAGGAAATCACGAGCTTCTTTGAGCTTCCCCTGTCTCGATAAAGAAACCAAATATACATTCTCAACCTGCCCTTGTTGGCTTTGAGGGATTTTCAATGAACTGGGGCTAGTCTTTAGAGAGACCCACGAAGGGATTTGAGAAAAGTTTGCAGATTTAATCGATGGAATCTTGTTCTGAGGAACTCCCATTAGCGAAGGATTTGAGAATGGCAACGGAATATCGGCCATATCATTTGCTTCAAAGTTCGAATCTTTCAATCGAAAACGACTTTTACATGATCAACCGAACAACCTGTTTTCAATA
>BPVZ01000006.1:2997289-3012981 GCA_020521535.1 Rubroshorea leprosula
TTGTTCTGTAATATTTTTCATTTCTTAGAATAAAATAATAAAAAATTAATATAATTTAAATTATATTATATTATATTAATTATTAGATAAGAATAAACTCTTAATATCAACAATCGTTTTCTTCTTCAGTAATTTTTATTTTGTAATATAATATAATTTTAATTATAAAATAAAATTTTCATAAGATAAATAAAGTCATATCTCTTCCAATAAGAGAGGAGTTTTCAAATTGAACTTGTTCTCTGCAGAGAGAGAGTGCTGGGTTTTTATTTTTTAACTCAAGGAATTGATGCATCTTGCGCAGGAATGGATCAATGGCGGCTTTTCCTTTTTATTTTTATTTTTTAAGTTTTAATTCAAAATTTTGTTATTTAAATGTATAAAATATAAATCAAATCAAATAATATTAATATGAATTTCAAAGAAAGTTCATGTGCTGGAGAGAGTGTCTTTTTTTTTTTTTTTAACATGATTACAATCAGGGTAAGAGGTAAATAAATATAAGAAAGAAAATATGTGAATATTAAAATTATAATTTACAGAGGTGATTCCACTAATTCAGAATCAATACCACTAAGTTAAAATGTGCGAATAGGAGAAAGTGTCTTGTTAAATATTTAATCTAAGGGTTTAATATATAAAAATATAAGTTTGCATGAAATAATATAATTGTGATAATTTAATATCAAAATAAACTTTTTTAATTATTCTTTATAGTATATATTCTTATATATTTGAGCTTTATTTAATTGAATAATAAAAAATAATTTTTTTATTCCTTAATCAATTTTACTAACATATTATGCAAACTTCTATTAAAAATATTATTATTTAGTTATTTAATCATTAGTATATATATTAAAATTTGTATTTAAAATTTTACTCATAATAATATTAAATGTATTTACTAATTTAACATAAATTAATAATTTTATGTAACTATGTCATGTCAAATTGCCGACCACCTAATTATCTTAATAATAATCTCCTTTCAAGCAAAAATAAGCTTTGATTTCTAGTAGCATGAAATATGGGACGGTAATTTACGGGACGTAACAGCCTTGACTCCATGCACCTCAAAATAAAAAATAAAAAATAAATTCATTGTCGAATTGAAAACGTTTTCCTTTAGGTCAAAGTCAGAATATGTGGGCCCTTTCCAACAGTCGCCGTTGATTTCATTTCACAAAAGGTGGGCTGTTTGTGTGGAATACAAGTCAAAAACCGTATCTTAGCCCTTGAATTTATTTTATTTTTTCAATCTAAGCCTTCAACTTTCTTTTATGCCATAAACTAATACACTAATAGATATGGCGAATTAAACTCTGAATTATAATTTTCTATCAGCCTTTATAGCCTACGAGTAAGCATTAGGCTAACTAAAAGGCCAAAAAGATTCGGAACAATCTTCACATTGCATGAGTTAGTTACATTAAAATATTTATTTGAGATTATAGCAAATGATTAGATTAGATTTTGATAGAAAGATAAAATTTATGTAGTTTTTTAATAAATTGCCCTCAATTAATAAAAAGAGTTTTCCACTCCCCTAAAAAGATGGATTTATCCCTTAAAAGATGTTTTAATAGTTGAGACTTAAAAATTTAAAATTTTATATTAGAGGTTTCAAATTTAAATTTTGAAATAAGTAAAAAGTAGTTTAAAAATAAAAGAGTTATCATTTTATAAATAACTTATTACTAGACATACTAAAAAAAGTGTTAGGTCTCCCCATTGCATTTCAATTATGACTACACAAAAATTTGTGGCTACACAAAAATTTGTTAAGGCCATATAAAAACTTTCTTTTATTTTGTCAAATAACAAATTTATCCATTCATTTTAAGAAAATAGAAATCTTAGGCCATGACTTAAAGGGAAAGGGGTTCCAACAAAAACTTGTTAGTTTGTATGCTCTTACCTCTTCCTTCACTTACATGTAATAGGAAGAGAAAATAGGGATTTCCCTCATATTAAATAATTCAAACAACAAAAGAAAGTTGAATCAAATATAATGAAAGAAGGACCTAATTACTAACAGCTCTAGGAATTCTAATAGGATAGTTGTCAGATTTCCTCCTTTCTCCACTGTCTCTTCTTCAATTAAACTCCAACGCACCCCTTTACTAGTAGCACTAGATGTCCTCTCCCCTCCACTCTCTTCCTATAACATAGTTTACAATACAAAAATCTATTTTCATTGAATCTCGACATTTTTCCTTTTCCTTTTCCTCTCTTTTTCTTTTTTAGCAATATACATAGGCTCAATTAGCATCAATCTCTTCACCTCATTGAACCATCTTTCACACCCTTGGGCATCAACTCTTGCTCTTGATTCGACTTTTGATCTACCTCTTGATCATGTCTCTTTTGTACTCTTCCCTTTTATCCCTTTAGAGAATAGAGATTTTTGCTTTTTAAAATGTGAATAAAATTGTAATTTGACAAAATAAAAGAAAATCTTTGTGTAGCCTTAACAAATCTTTGTGTGCCCATAACTAGAGCCCTTATTATGTAGGTAACTAGTTAGTATAGTAATTTAAAATTAGTTATTAGTAATTTAATTTAATCTAAAATTGATAATTAATAATTGTTATTATTAATAATTCAAATATTTTTATCCATTAAATTAAATAAAATTATTAATTACTAATTTCAAATTATTATACCAAACAGCTCTAGAAAAAGAACTTCGGCTTGAGTAGCCATTTTTCCCAAAAAATAAGTTCGAGAGATGAATTGAGAAAACGAAATTGGTTCAGGGGTGACCAAGTTGTTAGGACAAATTTTCAAAAACCCTACGCTACTCGTGTAGCGACGCCGCGTCTTTTTCCTTAGTAATGCTCTTAAACGGAGATGAAGTGATGAACGTGCAAGAGTTTAGACTTTGTTAAACCCACGCCCAAAGCCCTATAATTCCTTTATTCTTTCAGGGGAAACACATTCAAGCAATCGGACTCTGCTTCATCATCACTTCTACGCCTGAGGTTTCCATCAATCTGATTGAGAAATGGCAACTTTGTTGCGACTTTGTCGTGTTAAGAATCCGAGCTGTGCATTCACAAGAAACTCGCTATTCAGCAATGCGTACGCGGATTCGCTCTCGTCGAGTCGAGTCGAATTCGTATGGTCGTCGGATTTGTGGTCTGTCGTGGACGGCGCTGGAAGGAGAAGAGCGCTGAGTGTACGCCGTACCAGAGGAGTTGGAGTTAGAGCCGTGTTTGAAGAGAAAACGGCGGAGAGCAAGCTGAGATCTGAAGGAAATGAGAAGCAATTCACTTCTGTTATGAAGTTTGGCGGATCGTCTGTGGCGTCGGCGGAGAGAATGAGAGAAATTGCTGACTTGATTCGGAGTTTTCCCGAAGAAAGGCCTGTCATTGTTCTCTCTGCAATGGGGAAAACAACTAATAAGCTTCTGCTGGTAATGCACAAACACAACCATATTTTTTTTCTGTTTCGTTTCCTTCTTCCAATTGTTGATTGCATTGTGTTGTGTTGCTGTGACATAGGCCGGAGAGAAGGCTGTTAGTTGTGGTGTTTCTAATACGGCAGATATTGAAGAGCTGTGTTTTATAAAGGAACTGCATCTTAGGTTTGTTCCTTTCTAACTGTTTTATTCTTTTTTTTAGCTAAACATGTCTTTAGGGGTCATAATTGCTTTGAATCAATTTCAATTTGGGTTCTTTTTTTTGTTTTGTTTCAGGACTGTTGATGAACTTGGACTTGATAGCTCTGTCATTTCAGGTGAGATTTTCTCTTTGCTGCTCACCTTTCCATTGTTAATTAAAATCATTAATCTTGTATGAGTAGTCACGACATGCACATATATTCATACCAATCCTTTTTATATTAGTATATTCAATTCTCACCATGTTATGGAGCTGCTCAACTGATTTAAACTTCTTGCAGATGTTTGCTCCTATTTTCTTTTCTATATTTTATATTCACTTAAGTCTTCTACTACACAATTTGTTCCTGTTTCCTGACTTATGTGGAGAATAGTAGGTAACTGACAAGATGACATACTATATTGTAGCACACTTGGAACAACTTGATCAACTTCTCAAGGGCATAGCCATGATGAAAGAATTAACTCTTCGAACAAAAGACTACTTAGTTTCATTTGGAGAGTGCATGTCCACAAGAATCTTTGCAGCTTATCTAAGTAAAGTCGGTGTCAAAGCACGCCAAGTATGTGATCTTCTGGACTGCCTCCTTTTCATTTCAGTGAAAGTTAGAATCCTATATCTTTAAAGACAAACCAGAATAAAATTATGAACAGGAGGTCTAGACAAGATGTATAACTAGAATGGCCTTGTCATGTCAGTATGCAATGGTTTTCTTTCGTGCACACTTTGGTTTTTATGGTCCATGTTCAAGAATAATCTTTAAAATTGGTTGAACAATGCTTATTTCTAATGTTCAGATTCTTTGTTTCTCTGTGGTGAGAAGTATTCTGGTCTTTTATCATGGATTATATTCTCAATAAACTAAGGCACCATCTAAAAGCTTGTAGGTTAGTAATTATCTACAAAGTTGTACAAATAGTGGTGCTCAACGATGTAAAACTGGAACCTTGTGGCATTCTTATTTCTTAGAAGTATCATTGAGCATAGCTAAGTTAAAGGCTGTTCCCTTTGCCTGGAACTTGAACACTTGGTGATGTTTCCTGCAACAAACCTGTATAATTTTTCTGTCAAACATGACAAACCTGTATGATAATATTCCTAACTTCGCTTATCTTCAATTTTTTCATTTTCCTTTATACATAACCTTTTCTTTTTCTTCTTCTTCTTCTTCTTCTTCTTCTTCTTCTTCTTCTTTTCCTTCCTTGTCAAAGCCAGTTCAGATTACTTTCTTATAGCTAACCTTATTAATCCATCCTTTTTTCTTTTTTTTTGCAGTACGATGCATTTGATATTGGTTTCATAACAACAGATGATTTTACCAATGCAGACATCTTGGAAGCTACTTACCCAGCAGTTGCAAAAAGATTAAATAGTGAATATGTTAATGATCCTGCAATCCCCATTGTAACAGGCTTCTTGGGAAAGGTTTGTTATACTGTCTATCTGTGTCATTATGTTAATGTTCAAATTTAAGTTCCTCTTGAATTGATATAATCTGTAGGATGTCACAGGTTTAATCATATAATGCATGTTCATCTGTTTATCTTATTGTAGGGCTGGAAATCTTGTGCAATCACAACCCTGGGTAGAGGTGGTAGTGATTTGACTGCTACAGCCATTGGTAAAGCTTTAGGATTGAAAGAAATTCAGGTCAGTTTTTTCTAATCTTCTTCTTTTAGCTAAGTCGGGTTCAGGTCAGATTACAGACTGAACCTAACTGCATGTGCTCATGAACTCATACGAACATGCAAATGCTGTTGCATTTACTCAGTATTTTTCCACTGTGATCCATGTCTGATGTTCATTATCAGGTGACATGGGAGCACTAATATTTCCAACTCTGCACTTATTTTCTATGCGATGCATATTGAACAATATATATAACTTGTTTCCCAATTAATAGGTATGGAAGGATGTTGATGGTGTCTTGACATGTGATCCGACTATTTATCCTCGTGCTAAACCAGTACCTTATTTAACATTTGATGAGGCAGCTGAGCTTGCATATTGTGGTGCACAGGTTAGATTTGTAGTACTCCTTGCTGTGTGATATTTAAGTGCATTTAAAGGTGGACCTGATCTAGTAGGTCAGATGACCATCAGAAAAGAATTGCTTACCCTTTGAAAAATTTCAAAAACTAGTTTTTTTTTTTTTTTTGGGGGGGGGAGGGGTGTGGATGTGAATCCCAGGGACTATCATGGTGGTTGGTGGACTTGTCATTTTATCAAGTTTTGGTGGTAAAGAATTGAGAAAAGGAGATACAGTTTTTAGGATGAGACTAGTTTGAGGAGCACATTGGCTTTGCTAAGGTGTTATGAGTGTAGAAAGCAATAGAGATTTTTTTATATAATCATTTGATCAAATTCCTTTTCAATCCTGTTCAATTATGAAATTATAGTAGTTATAAGAATGCTAAGGAATTGTTTGCAGGTTGGGACTTGTGCATACTCCAACCCATTTACCACCAATTCTGTTGTATCTTTCCATATGTTGCGAGGATAAACATGGAAGGCTGTCAAGCCTATATTTTTATACCTTTTCCTAGTTGGATGAATGATCTTTGATTTTATGTTCTGTTCTATTGGGAAAAATGGAACCTTGATAATTTATTTAATCATTTAATATTTTTATCTGTGACGATTGAGCTAAGACAAATTCTAACCCCATTTTAATCTGATGCCCTATAACAAAATGTTGAATTTTCACAATATCAAATCTCTGTAGAGTCTGCAAAGAGGAGTAAAGGTTGTCTTTATATTTCTATGCAGGTCTTACATCCACAATCCATGAGACCAGCTAGAGAGGGTGATATTCCTGTTTGGGTTAAGAACTCTTACAACCCTAAAGCTCCTGGCACTCTAATTAGTAGAGCGAGAGACATGAGCAAGGTTTGTAGCAGTTAAAATTCGGAAAATAAATCTCATGTTAGAGTAAAACTGAAATCTCTAACCAAAATGCAATTACAGGCTGTCCTTACCAGCATAGTTTTGAAGAGGAATGTTACTATGCTTGATATAGTTAGTACCCGCATGCTTGGTCAATATGGTTTTCTGGCTAAGGTGAAATTTTATGCAGTCATTGTTCTGTTCTGACAGCTATTTTTGCATTATATGCTGTAAGCTATTAATGTAATATGAAATCTTAGATGTATATTTTCCATCTAGCAGGTATTTTCAATTTTTGAAGATTTAGGCATATCAGTGGATGTTGTTGCTACAAGTGAAGTTAGTATATCTTTGACATTAGACCCTTCTAAACTTTGGAGCAGGGAACTGATTCAACAGGCAAGCAAACCTCTCTCTTTGGTACATTATAGTCACTTGTATATTCCAGTACAATTTTGAAGTTACTTGTGTCATTGAATTATGTCTTGTGCTTGGTACATTAAGGGGCAGGAAGTCTGTCAGGAACTTGATTTTTACCTGGATCTCAACTTTTATCCATTGGCCAACTTTCTTAATGTTGTCTCTTTCTGCAAACCTTACTGTACTGCTTTTAGTGTTGAATCCAATTGAAGAGGATTCTTGTCTGTCAGGAACTTGACCATGTTGTGGAAGAGCTTGAAAAGATTGCTGTCGTGAATCTGCTACAGGGCAGATCAATCATCTCTCTTATTGGAAATGTTCAGCGTTCTTCATTGATACTGGAGAAGGTATTCTACTTGGTTCATTTTAAGGAATACCATTTGGAATCACTTTTTACCTTATCAAATGACAATTCTAAAATTTTGTTCATATGTGACATTAACATGTACTGTTGAATCATGGTATGCAACAAGTACTCCCTTTTCCACTGTTGTCTAACGTAATTGATTTCTAATTTTGGCAGGCCTTTCATGTTCTTCGAACCAATGGGGTCAATGTCCAAATGATCTCACAAGGGGCATCCAAGGTCTGCCTTAACTCTTTGCACATGCTCTTCAAGTATGAGATACCCAGTTTCCTGATAAATTAAATCTTTAATTTGAACAGGTGAATATTTCACTAATAGTAAATGACAGCGAAGCTGAACAATGTATCAGGGACCTCCACCAATCTTTTTTCGAGAGCGGTGATCTGTCTGAGTTAGTTGATGGTTGTGGGAATGGCTCTGCTAGTGCATTAGAAAGCAACTGATTCACTGACATGATTGCCTTTTATTGTTATACTTGGTTATTGCATTTCCACTCAGTCCCATATTCATTGCCAAATGACTCTGGTCTGGGTCCTGCTTATGGGAATTTTGTACTGTATCTAGATTCAATGTGCTTGAGTTAATTAATAATTCAATCTATTGAACTGGTTTTTTGGATAAGTAACAAGTATTTAAATATTTGATTAAAGAGTCTTATTTTGCCATTTAAATTGCATCAAACTATAAACCAGGAGTAATTGAATGGGAGGAGAGCCCCAAAACATTAAGTATTGTGCAGTCGAGGATGGTGCTAACTACACAACACTTTTTCGTTGACCCAATTAGTCCAATGTGTAATGTAATTACTCCATTCACAGGTAATGAGCAAACTCACTTAAGGGTGGTGAGTGTGATCCAGCCGCAATTACAAAGCAAGAGAGACATGTTTAGTAATTGTTCTTGACCAAGCACTAGAACTACAGAGGGACAGAGCCCACTTTATAGAGCCCAGCATCATGAAAGTCCTTTTGCTACCTATTGAACTGAAATAAAACTTGAAAAAAAAAATTGTATTCAACATTCTTGTATATTTCTTCCTTCTTTCTCCCTTTCTCCCTTCTGGAAAAAGGTCTCGTCTGTAAAAGGGTATCATCCGTCCATACTTGCCGAGAGTTGGCTGATTTTTATCATCCGACAGTTTTTTATTCCTATATAGTGTTTATATCATAAATTGTAAAAATTTAAGATCATGCCACGTGTCAAAATATTTTTAAATGAATGGAGAAGATTAAGTTATGTCAGATTTGTTATTATAGACTCTATGGCAGATCAGCTGCCACATTGGCGGAAAATGGAGATAAAGATAAGATTTTAATGTGTAATTACCTCTTTGAGTCAAAAAGGGACTGTTTTAGTTGAAATTTAGGAGTAAATTGTAGTTGTAGAAAGCAATTATCTGATAAGGGCATAAGTAGCGAAAATCTAGAAGGAGATCTAATCAGGTCAATTGTTGAACTGCCCCACTACCTCAAGAAACCACCAACAACTTTGTAATTGCAGAAAGTGGGGAGTTACTGTCGGCTAAAAAAGAACAAAAAGGAAATTTTGGAAGAGAGAACACATGGCCAGCCCTACTCAAATATTTACAAATTTTTAGACTTTCACTTTTTTTGTAATTGTTTCAAGATTTCGGATTTCAACATAATTTTCAGTAGATCTAAGTTGTTTTTCATCATTCTAGTAGATAAACTAATTTATGTATTTGCTTCAACAATTTCGTTTCATGCAATAAACTTTAATCTTTCAAATATTGTTCCTTTTCTGTTTGTAATTAATTTAATGTTTATGATAAGTAACATTTCTTCAATGATTACTTATATGACGTTTATGCTTCTTCTCAACTTCAAGCATGTTAATTTAATTCCTATTTATGTTTGTTTTAGTTTTAATTAGGGTAGAATCTCCAATTCTGCGATAGTTTAATTCCCAGATCTGTCAGTAGATAGCATTTTAATTTAACAATGAACATATTTAATTTATTTTGAATATATCTTGTTATCGTAAATTTACTTTAAATTACATGTTATTTAGTTTAATTAAGATTTGTTAACTTTAATTCACAGTAGTATTTAAGTATTTGAAATTGTCCAAAACAAATTTCGTAACCCATTATGCAGAAAGGTATCCCCCTTCTTGCAAATCATTTGTAAGCGCAAATTTCAATTTTAATCCAATGTTCTCCTTGCCATCTGCAAAAAGATCGACCATAAAAAAAGTCGTTGGAAAAGTTCTCATTTCTCTTAAGCTACTAGTCGTTGGAAAAGGATTTTTGGAGAAACATATAATTAGTTAAATTGTTTAAAAATATTATTTATAAATTAATTTTAAACTGTTAATAATAGATATTGACTATTTTATTTAATTATTTTTAATAACCGAACCAAATAGGTTTTCTAGTCTAGCTTTAAAATGTTCTCATTAATAAAAGGGAGAAAAAAGGAAAATGGCCATTATTAAGGGCAAAATTGCTATTTCCGATCAAACTGGCACTTTTTTGAACCAATCTCAATCCCAACTAAAAATACTTAATGAAAAAGGTCTCTCTCTCTCTCTCACTTAATCCAAAGAAAACAGATAGCTGCATACTTTGCCTTATTCTATTGGAAAATCTTGATATTGGAAAAATGTATAGGGCCCAAAGAAAAAGGAAAGGATCTACATAACCACTAGAAGCTAAAAGCATCGTCTCAAGTGAGCTGTAAGGGGTAATATTACAGTTCCTTGCTGCCATGACACATCTACCCCATGCCTTTTGAACTCACCCTTGAGAAGCATGCTTTGCTTTTGGTTTTGGTCCCAGCTGCCGCTTAAATAAAAGCCCCTCAGTTTTAGTATATCCCCTAGCATCCATCCACCCGCATCCCCACCACAGGCCTTTGCTTCCTTCTTTGTAGCCTCCATAATTTCATATGGATAAATTTAGTCACACAACTTTGGCAAAGACAGACTAATTTAATTTTGGCTCCACTAACAAGAGCTTTAAAAACAGAAAAATATGAATGTCTTGGAAGTTAAAAGTTTAAATAAGCTAAAGAATAGGCAACATCCAAATACCAAAACATCAAAACCCCACTTCACCCCAATCAACTGGGATTCTATGCAGAAAAAAAAGAGCCCACTCTCAAAGATCCAACCAAAAAATAAGAGAGATGAAGATAGCTGGGTAAATTTAGGGTAATCCGTTAGTTAGAAAAAGCTTTGTCAATATAATGTAGCTAAGAAAACCACTCCACTGTCAGTCGTTAGAAATCATAAGAACGCAGATGTGTCGCTGAAGTATCAGATCAAATTACCTTTTTTGAGTTAGAATTCTCGTTTTGCATTTGTGATGTACATAACTTCACATGCCATGATGAGTAACGCATCTAGATTTGAACAATGCCAGAAAATTAAAGAATGGCAGCACGGGCATACTGAATATTCTCTTTCAATTTCGTAAGACTAGAAGCCCACATGGATTCTAGTTGCTCAGAGTGATACGCAAAAAGATCCAATTTCCTGAACCTGAAGGGACCCGAGCTTCAACATACTTGCATGTCAAAAACTGTGCAGCTGAGTTAGCATGGGAACAAGCTCGTCACTGGAAGGCCTATCAGCAGGCAAATCTGATAGGCAGACAACAGCAATTCTCACTGCCATCAGCATCTCATCCTCCTCAACTTCTTCTCCTAGAATACTTTTATCTAGTGCCTCCTTTGCATCCCCAGCCTGCTGCAAATGCCGGAGCCATCTCCCTAGACTTCCTCCACAGGCTGCTTCCCTAAAGAAGGGATCATTTGGGTCTCTACCAGTCAATAGAACACCCAATATCATCCCAAAACTGAAGATATCACTTTTTTCAGTATACCTGTTGAAGTTGAAATTACTCATCTTTGTTAGAACAATATATATGGTTGATTTTTAAACATTCACGGAAAACAGAAACTTCTATTACAAACAGATTGTAGACTCATGATTTATGGCAGCTAAGGATGTACATCAAGAAAGACCAATAAAAACACAATCAGTAGGAAATTGCAAAACCCTTCAATAAACGCCATTACTTCTACTTTGTATTTCATGAAAAAGAGACATAAGGGTAAAGATAAGACTAATGATCACTCCTTTAGCATTCTATTGTTACAGTCCTAATCCTAATCAATTAAGTTCTAGAGGAACAATGGAAATTTTTGAGAAAAGGAAATATAAAGAAAGAGAGAGAACAGAAACACAATTATTGTAATTATCTGAGCATTAGTCCTCCATTGCGACAGCACTTGTACAAAAGAAACTTACTGAACATGCATCATATGGAAAAATTAACCAATATCAAATATGGGGCAAGCTCATCCTAAAAATTGGAAGTAAAAGTGGCATCACCAAATTCCTGAGAATTATAATCACTATTACAGCAGAACTGCAACAAATAATCCCCACGGCTGAGCAAATGAAGCCAACCCTGGCATTCAACCACAAGTAATATAGTCGACACAGCTTATGAGGAGCACAAAAATCTTACAAAAACTACAATTCAGCAATTTCTAAATTTAACTATGATTTCAATACCTGCAGTTCTGGCAACACTCTGGAGCACTGTATCCCGAAGATGCCCTATCCATATTAGGCATAAGCTTAGCCAACCCACAATCTGCCAACCTTGGTTCAAACTCAGCATCTAACATCACATTGGTGGGCTTCAAATTACAGTGCAGAATCTGAGGGACGCAAGTAAAATGGAGATACTGAAGACCCTTAATAACCCCAACTGCAATCCTCAGCCTCACCTCCCATCCAAGCTGCAATTGATTTTCCCTAGCCCTATTCATAGCATCCTCAAGGCTCCCTGTGGGCATATAATCATAAACCAAGGAAAACCTATTAGATTCGCGAACGTAAGCCCTCAAACTCATCAGATTTCTATCCCTTAAGCTGGCAAGAACCTCCAGTTCCTGCTGTATTCTTCTCTTAAAAGACTTGTTTTTCCTCTCCGGTGACCCTGCATCAAAAGGTTCAAGGATTTTGACTGCAATTGTGAGCCCATTGTCAAGAACCGTTCTATAGTACTTCCCATTGGGGCTCGACCCCAGCAACTCGTTCTCATTTGCAAGAGCTGATTGGAGAGTTTTGGGAGTGATTTTAGGGGAAAATATAACGGGACCTTTGAGGAGTGGTGTTCTGTTCATGTACTGAACCACACATTTGACTAAGAAAGCAAAAAGAAGAGCTCCAATTAACCCAGTCAGAACCCCTAATACAATGCTGAGGATGATCTTTTTGAGTCCATACTTGAATTCTGGGGACCGCGACGGTGAAGGAGGTTGGGAGGAGAGGTGTCTAATGAACCTTTCATGGCATTCGACTGTCGTTTGGTGAAAGCAAAGAATGAACAACAGCAAAAGCAAAAACCAAGTATGTCTTCTTCTTTTCTCCATGGAACCAAAAAGCTACAAGCAAACATCAAAATCACAAAAGCAAGGACAAGCTCAGTCCGAAAATGAGCCAAAACCCATATCTAAACAAGTTGCTATCTTATCCTGAAGTTCAGAATACCATAACTCCAAACCTAAAACCCATCTAAAGCTTTCATCTTTCTGTAACATCCGAAAAAAGAGAGCCTAAAATCACCATAAAAGTGGTTATATAGCTGCAATCTGCATCCAAAAAAAAAAAAAAGGGAAAACTCCAAATTTGCCTGTTTCAAAAACTGGTAGTCTATAAATGTTTCAACTTCTGTGGAAAAACCCAAAACAACAAAGCTTAAAACTGCTTCAACTTGGAGTAGAATCAGATAAAACACGAATTTTCAACTCGAAACATTCACAGGAAAGACGCAGAGAATAATTTCGTCACTGATTCTCATCCTTCCTCCCTGACCAGACACTAAAACGAATCTGAATAATGAGTACAGCAAATTTCACACCCAAAAGAAGAAAGGTAAGACACAGCGGAACAGAAACCAACATAAACAAATGTACCACAACACAATTGACTAAACATTAAAAATTATAAACAAAACCCGCACAAACAAAAAAGTCCCTCCAAACCCATGACTAAAACCTCCCAGACCCAGCAAATCAAAGTCAAAGGAAGACCCTTTTCCTAGTTTTTACACCTGCTTCACTAAACCAAGGATGAGTTTTGAAGCAGAATCATTCATAAACCCAAGAAAAAGGTCTTTACTCTTTCCTCCTTCCTAATCCTTGATTTGCTGGTGTTATTCTCTGTAATCCTGATTTGGGGAAGGGACAGTCAGCCATAGCTTTCCCGCCTTTGAGAGCAGAGTGGGGTCCCGTGACACACAGGCAGAAGCATCGTTGTCCGAGGCGGAAAGCGATACATCGAAGTGTGTGTAACATGGGGGCAGAGAGGATCAGGGCCGTCGGTTTGAGGCGGAGAAGAGATCAGGAGCGTGGGAAGGGAACCCACGGGAATTTGTGCGATATGGCTTTATGTGATTATACAAATGGGAGTGTCTTATCGTGGGATTAGTAAAGTTTTATTCTTTTTCCATCCAGAATAATTGCTTTACCTCTGCTTTAATATTTGGGTCTCCATTTTCTAAGCTTAAAACGGCAGGCTGAGAGTAACGTGCGTTAACTTTTATACAAAAATTCTTAGGCTATAATATATTTTTTTATTTGTGGTAGTGTGATTTAATGTCAGTTTCTCCGAATATTAAAATTTTTTAAATAATTTTTTATTTTAATTATATAATAATAAATAATTATCTTTCATTTCCTTATCACACTCTATCTATATGTCATACGATTCGAATTTAAAATTTTTACTTTTAGTGAAAAAAAATAATTATTAAATTACTTAAGTAGTTAGTAAATTTTTTAAAAAATTTTAAAAATTCATCTTATATCTTAACGTAAAAATTTAATTTTAAATTTATTTTATAAAACAATACTTATTAATCTATAGATTCAATCCTTATAATTAAAACTTCTTTATAGTTTTTTATAATGTGGTATATAAAAGACGGTAATTTCATAAATGTTAAAAAAAAAGGGAGAAAAAACTGGTCTTTTCTTGCTTCTATATTTTCGGGGTAGTCTAAATTTTTTATTTAAAGTTTTAAATTTTTTAACTAAGTAATTTTGTTATTTGGCCATAATCATGCCAGTAAATGTGTGGAATAACCCTTAGAGATTCATACTTGTTTTAATAAGTAAATGAAAAAGTATTATACAATTTAAATTATTTTAAATTACATAACATTTAACTATAAAATGTAAATAAGTGTTTTAATATTAAAATTTTTTTTATCCAATAATTATTATTTATCATAAACTAATAATAAGTAAGAGATGCACACTCAATAATAAAATATTATCAAAGGTGACGAAATAAAAATAAATTTTTTATATTACTTTTATAAAATTTTTATATATTATTAAATAAATATATATTTAATATAATAAATTTTAAATAAATAAATTATTTAAATAATATATAAAATTATATAATGAAATAATAAAAAAATTATTTCTAAATTATTTTCATATGACCAAATTCCTAGGAGTAGGAGTACTATGGTAAGAGGCTTTGTTGTAAGGTTAGCTGTCTGTAACAATAACTATCTGCAATAAGATCGATTTATTTGTTTTTTTCTTTTTTTTTCAAACATCTCTAAACTCACCGACACTCATCCCAAGTCCAAATTTAACCTCAATGAACAATGATGTAGAGGTATAAAATCTTTAACTATAAAACGTCCCAAAAACTGAGACAAATGAACATATATTTTCTAATTGTGGTAATACTTGATATAAAATATACATATATTTTGGAATTTTATTTATTAGTAAGGGGTGGTCGTGTTGGGGTGGAATCATGATGCAGTGTCGTGTCTAGGGACGTGAGAAAGGGGAACACGTGCGTTGGCGTGAGGCTTTTGAGGAGGAGGAGGAGCCGAGGAGGACGAGGAGGAGGGGTGCCAGTGGCAGAGACTGGGCGTGTGGAGCTTTCTACTTGTCACCGTGCAAACCTGCTGTGCTGTCTGATTTGATGCGCACGCCATGCTCTCGCACACATGCCTCTCTCCAGTCTCCTCAATTCCGCCCTTAACTTTTGCCATGGGCCATGGCGCTGTGGATATGGGACCCCCCTCCGAGCAGAAGAAGCTGAAGATCATATCACATCATAAAACTCTCTAATCTCTATCCTATCTACCATAATAATGGGTTAAAGAAAAAGAGATATTCGATTCATACAGTAGCACACAGTATAATATTACTTATAATTATTGAATGGATTAAATTTTTTATTTGACTGAATCTCTGTTTTGTATTCAGGTAAAAACTCTTTACACAATAATTCTTTTTGTCTTCTAATAATATGTATATTATTTAAATTTATTTTTATTTAATTATTATTTTTTCATATTTTTAAAAAGGTAAACATTT
>BPVZ01000006.1:3016676-3028175 GCA_020521535.1 Rubroshorea leprosula
TGTTTGTATGGAACAAATAACTGCACAATATACAAATAGGAGAGAATGAGTTTTCATTTTTGACAAAAGAGACAAAAAAAAGGAATTTAACCGGACAAACATAACCCGCGATGAGAAACAAGGTCAAAATGGATTAAACAGGGAATTTTAACAGGTTTTGGCATGGCTGGATTCTGGTCGAGTTCCAGTTAAATTTCAATATTCCAACAATAAAATTAAAAAAAAAAAAAAGACGTTTAGGACCCAGAAAGATCGGCAACATCACCCAGCTTCAAATTTTCGGTCCACAAGAGATAATAAACCAGTTTCCAGCCGAAAGTCTACACAGTACGGAGGATTCGCCGGAATCCCGCAAGATTCCGACCAAAAAACGCAGTTTCCAGCAACTCAATAAAAAATCAGAACAATGCAGAAAACCCCCCAAAAAAAGGCAAATCAATCAACAAATCACAAATCACAAATTTACACCTAACAGTGCACTTGAAAAACCAACAAATCTCAGGCAATTCAACAGAAATCAACCTTTGATCTAGGATGAAATCAACATTTTAATTTCAATAATTTCTACTGAAATTACAAAATGATCTATAACAAAGAAGAGAGGAGGAAAATCGTTACCTAAAGCCGCTTAGGGCTTCCCTCCTTTCCGTTTACCAGTAAACCCTAACGTACTGTTTGGATTGGAGGTGTCGAACGGAAAGGGAGGGGAAGGGATGGGACAGATGATAAGGGAGGGCGAGTGAGGGGAGGTTATCTCCTTCCTCCTGTTTGGGTTTCCAAAGAGGTAGAATGTTTGGGTTTCCAAAGAGGTAGAAGGGGAAAGGGAGTGTGGGGAAGTTATCTCCTTCCTCTGTTTGGGTTTCCAAAGAGACAGAAGGGAGAGAGACCGACTGATTCGGAATCCATTCAACGTGAACCACAATCCCTCTATTTGGGGGGTTTGGGAGGGCTTCCCAGAATTTCCGGCCTGCCCTCTTCTTTGTGTTTGAAGGCTTCGTGGGTCTAAAGCAGGAAATTGGGTTGAGCTTGGATGCAATCAGGCCCCAAATAGGGAAATCTTTGCCCTTTTTTACACATTTGGTCCCCTCTTTTGCAAATTACTTCAATTGAGTCAAAATTTTAGCATTTCTCTTCAAAATTCCAACCCGAACTTTCATCCCTCTCACGATCATCAAGCCTCGGAACACGAAAATAAGAATAATTAAAAATACATTTTTTAGACAAATATTTGAAAATTTTTTTCTAATTTCATGTGAAATTTGAGTTATAACAAAAATGAGCAGGCTTTTCACATTTTGCTATATAAAATTAGCCAACAAAAATATGCCTTTAAGCAGTGTACAAGCAAATATCTTGTCTAAATTCGTCACACTCAGGGCTGCTGGTCACATCATGCTAGTTTATCAAAATTATTATGCCCCATTAGGAATACAAACCATACATTTGTTGATTAGGAAAAAAAAAATCTAGAGCCTAAGGAGAAATAGAACTTCATTTCCAATAACTGAGAAGTTATTAATGTCATCAAAATGGTTTGGAATACACATCTAAGTTAAACCCTAGCTTTCAATCATGAACCATTAGAGCACTTTCACAAAGAAACATGCAACTGCAAAATTACATGCCACACTTTACTTTTGAGAATGACTTAGAAGAGAAATTCTCCTAACTTCAATTTGTTACCTCATATAACTGTCCAAGTATCACGGCAAACAAAATACGAATGCAGGTTTGTTTCAAAAGCTCCAATAAAAAATCTAGAATTGAGTTAAAAAAATCAAGACACACGCAATAGACAAACACAATGTATTAGTTTGGACACCAGCGTAACATAAACAGAGGAAGAACAAACTTGGATCCTAGATTTGCAACGCTCTAAAATATTTTTTCTTGTTGCAAAGTTTGCCTCATATTCACATTTAATTTCAGTTGACTCATCCCTACAAGTTCTATCTTGTATCTACTCATCCAATGTAGAAAGAGCACCATGCCAAATTATATTCATCAGTCTCTCCATACTTCAAGTAGAAACATTCTTAGGATTCAATTTGTGAAGGTGATCAATACTTATTCCCTGATCTTCTTTATCTTCTTTCTTAGAATGCAAGTGGGAGAGTCTATGGGTATTATCTCTTGGAGTTTTCTACAATCTTCCACTCATTATTACCCCAAGTAATAGTTGCACCAATATTTTGTAGATTACTAATCTCATTTGTAATTTTCTCCTCTTCTTCCTTCATTTTTTAGATTTTAATTAAAGGTAGATCTAAAAATACCTCAATTACATACCGATTGAATAATGAATCCTGAATTCTATCAAAATATGTGCTCATATGAAAAGAAGATGCAAGCACCTTCACCAAAAGGGTCTTCACAAGCCACAACATTACACCCACCCATCCACAAGACAAACCAAAATCTTGGTTAAAATTCTAATGGCCTTAGTATTGGTTTCCCTCCCAACCTTCTTATCAAACAAATAGTGCCAAGCAATTAAAACCAGGCCCAACCATAAACAATTCTGAACTGTCTTCTATGTATTAGTGTCAAGTAAAATTATTTAACTACCTTTAATAAAATTTTTTGTACAAATTCATTAAAGGTATTTTGGTTTTTTCATTATTAATCTCAATATTTTAATTATTAAGGCCTTTTGATTTTTTTTCAATCTTATAATGTAATTATTCATATAATACTCCCTTTCTCAAATCTCTTTTCATCATTCATCTTATAATTTAAACATAATGGACTAATTATATTATTAATTACAATATGACTCCAATATTTGACATTAATTTATTATTTTTTTAAATGAAAAATCAATAAAATTGAGAATCAAATGCTATTTATTTAAACTTACTCTTTTCCCTTAACGCTCCTACGTATATTCTTTTGATGATTTATTTTTTTGAAAAATTTTTTTAATTCAAAATTAGGTAATATAGAAACATATGGATTCGCATTTACTTCTTTTACATGGCAGTAAAATAGATACCTTCTCAGTCCATTTCCGACATTCTCATCCCTATCCTCTATTTTTTCTCGAGGAGAAACTGCTTCTCCTTCATGCCTACCGAACGGTAGATGGACGGTGAAGAGAGGCTTGGTTTGTGGTAGCTGTCGGTGCTGATACGACACAAGTGCAAGAGCTTTTCAGCGACTAATCATAATTAATTAAAATTAAGACTAATTAATTAATACTAATCGTGCTCAAATTAGACTAACTAAATTTAAGGAAATATTTTTTTGAAGTAAGGATCAATCTATTTCGTGGTTTCGAACCATTTCATTTTTTTGGTTTTTCTCTTGCTCCCTTATTTTTCCCTAGAAAAACAGGGAATTGGGCCTGGCCCAAAGGAAGGAAAATAAAAAAGATAGTAAAAGCCTAGCAGCCCAACCCAAGTCACCGGAAGACTGCAAAAACCGGCGCAATGCCGGCGAAAAGTGCAGCTTCCGGCAACCTAAAAAGACGGCGGAAAATTCCAAAAAAAAAAAAACCACCAATGATACCAGATTCAATTTTCAGCCAAGATGGAGGGAACCCAAGGTTGAGTTGGTCCTCCAGAAGCTTACTTCACAATTTTAGTTAACAAAAAAATAACAGATCCACTGCTAACAGTGCATACCAATTGAAAAATCAACCAATTCCAACAACATTCACATTCAACAGAAGCTAACCTTAGATACAGGATAAAATTAAGGTTTCATTTCAATAATTTGCACTAAAATTACAAAATGATTTGTAACAACAAAGATAAGAGGGAAATCGTTACCTAAAGCTTGCAGCTTCCCGGGCTTTCAAAACATGAAAAAGGGTTAGGTCCATTTCGGTCACTGGGCCGAAAATGAGTTTGCTGAAATGGGATGGAGTTCGGCTTTAATTTTGGGTCTACATCAATAATTTTCTTTTTTTTTTAAATTTTAACGTTTAATCCTTCGTCTCCATTATTTGTGCATTCAAGTCCAATTTTAACATTTTTCTTCAAAATTCTAACGCGAGCTTCATTCATTTTCACTAGCGAACCTGAAACACAAAAATAAAGCTAATTAAGATAATTTTAAAGTAAATTTTAATTTATTCATTATATAATTAAAATATATAGTTTTTTTTTGACAAAAATTTGAGTTATGACATGAAACTTAATAAGAAAATCTTGTTTGTATTGCTAGTTAGGAGTTGAATTATAGATGAAGCTTTGTTTTTTTTAGGTCTATAATCTTGTTTAGTATTGGGTTGGAAGAGCATGCTTTTGCAACTGCCTTCTTGTTTTTTTTTTTTTAGTAAATAAATAAATATTTTTTATTTTTACCTTATTATTATCTATTTATTTAGTACGAGAGAGTTTATTAGAAAGTGGAAACTGTTTAACGGTATACAATACTACTCTTGTTTCCTCAAAAATCCTCTAGTGGCCTCGTACGTGTGAAATCTGGATGCGGGCGTGCCACTTACTTTGCTGAAAGTAAGAAAGGAGGACTTTCCCAACGACCCTCTCCTTCCTCACAGTCGACCTCTTTGCAGATGGCGGGAAGAACGTTGGATTAAAATGAAATTTGCGCCTTCAGACGATTTGCAAGAGGGAGGGATACCTTCCTGCAGAATGGGTTACGAAATCTGCCTTAGACAACTTCAAGGACTTAAACACTACCGTGACTTAAAATTATCAAATCCTAATTATTTTAAATTACCTGTAATTTAAAATAAACTTGCGAGAAAGAACTGTACTTAAACTAAATTAAACATGCTTATGGTAAAATTAAAATGCAATCTATTGACAGATTCGGGAATTAAATTGCTGCAGAACTGGAAATTTACTCCTAAATTAGCACTAAAATTAAACGTGAACAGTGAAGAAATTGAAGAACTTGAAGATGGAAAGAAGCATGAAAGCCATATAAGTAATCATTGAAGCAATACTACTTAACATAAACATTAAATTAATTACAAATGAAAAGAAAACAATACCTTACATAAACTTGAAGGATTGAAGTTCATTGCATGAAAGGAAATTGTTTAACTAAATATAGGAATTAATTTGTTTACTGGAATGATGAAAAACAACCTAATTCTAATGGAATCTGTGCTGAAATCCGAAATCTGTGCTGAAATCCAAAATCTGGAAGCATGTGCAGAGAAAATCAAAGTATGAAAATTTGTAGATGTTTGAGTGGGGCTGGCTGTCTGTTCTTTTTCCCAAAATTTCCTTTTTGTTCTTCTTGTGCCGGCTGTAACTTCCACTTTCTGTAGTTACTCAATCATGGGTGATTTTTTGGAGTAGTGGGATACCTCACCTTTTGACCTAGTCTAATCCCCTTTCAGATTTCGCCACTTGTACTTTATCAGATAAAATCCACTTTTTAACTGTGATCTTCCCCTATTTTCCAGCTACCATTATCTCTTTCTGTTTCAAGAAGATAATTACTCCATAAAACATTATCTTTACCTCTCCTATCTTGCCAACACATGTGCTTAGACCCAGAATCCGAATCTAACATGGCTCAAACTCCTCCAGCCAATAAAAATTTTACACGTGGCATTAATTTAAAATTTTACAATTTATGGTGTAAACAACTCTTCGTCTGGAAGATTGTAGACTCATTCCAGCTCCTCCCCTTGTTAGAATAAGTATGCCCTTGTTGGAATTCCCAAAGCATATTTGGTGGTGTTGTCAGATTACAGACTGTACTACCGTTGGAGAGATAGCAGCACTTTCAGCTATCAATTTGTAATCTGACCGAACCACCAAATATGCTTTGGGAATTCCAGCGACAGTAGAATTGGACTTGCCAACAATATGTCGAGAAGATGATCCGCTTTGTTTCCAAATTGCGTAAGTCCAATATTATGCACCCTAACTCTTCTCTTTAAGCTCCTCCTATAGAAACAAGAAAGATACATAACTTATTTAAAGAAGAATACTCTCTAAGCTTATAGGATGACAAGAGTGTAGGAATCCTTGTATCACACATCTTAATTCAAGATTCCAGAGAATGAATCGACAAAGATGGTCACTAACTGAATCACAAACCAGAACACAAAGTTTCTCTCCAAAATTACCACAGAATTTAGAATTAAATGACTTATCAATGAAGGATGATGATAAATTGCACTCCAAATATGGGGAGGAGGAGGAATGAGCCTACACTCTTCTAGATGAAGACTAGTGTCGTATACCATTAAACAGTTCCAATGAAAAATGTTATATTTTCCTGCAACCAAAAACACAAAAACCGATCATGTGTTTTGATCTATAGAAGCTTAAATCAGTGTAGGATATCCATCCGTCGCTAGGAACTATCTGTGTTGAGATGGTGGACCCCAATTAACAGTAGAGACCTCAAAGACGAAAGGAGCCCTGGCATGACTTAAGAAAAGAAAAGGAGATAGCACCATAGTGAAAAACAACAAGCCAATACCTGAAACATATGCCCTCCTTACTTGTTCATTAAAATTGTAGAAATGGAAATAAAATAGAAGCAGCCTACATTAATTAAGCAATTCCGCCTCTCACTGAAAACTAGAATAAAAAAAAATACAAAAATACATATTAGAATTATCCTGATCAATCAATGGAAAGGATCCTTCTGTTAATTCACCAATATAACAACATAATATGTGGCAAGCCTTTTTCTTTCAGGACACTAGCTTAGCTCCCTTCAATGACTACTCTTCTTTCCCAACTCTTATCGAACACTGCTTCTTCTAAAATTATGTTCTATCTTCTATCTGATGCATCACATTACTTTACACAGTGGTGGGGAGTTATGTTTGAGCATAACAAAGAAGACAAAGGCAAGGCTGGCAAACAGCACGCATATTGCAGACAGTATAATAATGTCTGTATCCATCCTCTCATGGTTCAAGCTCCTCACTTATGCCAACCTATTCCATACATAAGAACCATCTGTCAATCGTGTGCAGTGGCAGTTTGATCCACAATCCTCTATATTGCAGTAAAAACTGATGGAGTTCAGGGGCGACTCAGGGTGTTCATTGCATATTTTGGAATGGATTGCTCCGGTATCTCCACTTGTAGAACTTTATGTCTGACAGCACAACATCCACTCTAGAGGCTGAGACCCATAATGATGTGACAATTGACACAGCAAATGCGGCTAGTGTTGGAAATGGTGCTAGGGATGTGATCATCATTCCAAAATATTAGCTACATATACAGCACAGCCATCGCAGCATATCAATTAAGACCTGGATTCTAGGAAGCAATTACAGAAAGCAATTAATTAGCAATTGCATTATACCGTTAGAATATTGTATATATATACTGTACAAATTCAGCAAATCAAATAGGAAAAAGGCAATATTTTTCTATATGGTATCAGAGCATTGATCCCTAATCTCTTTTTTTCAGAAACACTGACCTCGCCATTACAATGGGTGAGGAAAATACTGCCGCTGCTGGTAAAGTTCCAGGCAAAGAAAGCCAAACCCAAGGCCTGCTTGTACTTGACTCCTCTTCGCCCTATTTCCTCCATTCCTCTGATCATCCAGGTTTAAACCTGGTTTCCAGCCCATTAAATGAGGCAAATTACTCCACTTGGGTGAGAGCTATGACTAATGCTCTTCGGGCAAGGAATAAATTTTGCTTTGTTGATGGAACCTTGTCTCGTCCGTCCAATAGATCTGCAGATCTCAGTCACTGGGAAAAGTGCAACTCGTTGGTGATCTCTTGGCTATATAACTCTCTTTCAACTGAATTACATGGGAGCGTGGCTTATGCAGACACTGCTCGAGAGATATGGATAGATCTAAAGGAAAGATTTTCTCAAGGGAACGCACCTAGAATACATGAATTAAAGAGGGCCTTGGCTGTCACATATCAGGAGAATCTCTCTGTAGCCGCTTACTATACCAAACTCAAAGCCATATGGGATGAACTTTATTCATACTCTCCAATTCCGGATTGCACTTGTGGAGCGGTTAAGGATTTCTTGAAGGCAAGGGAGGAGGAAAAGGTACATCAATTTATTCTTGGACTTAATGATAATTTTAGTAGTGTTCGATCTCATATTTTGCGTACAGAACCCCTCCCAAACATTAGCAAAGCATATGCCTTAGTTACACGGGAAGAAAGAGAAATTTCTCTTTGTGCCTCACGGCCAACAAATGTAGAAGCTGCAGCTTTCAATGTGAGATCACATCTAAATCATCGTGCAAATCAGCTTGATTCCATGGGTTCATCATCAAAGCCTCGTGCAAATCCAAAATTATGTGATCATTGTGGAAAGTCAGGCCATACCAAAGAGACATGTTACAAGTTGATAGGATACCCACCAAGAGATGGACAACAGGACAATAATACAAGGATCAAGATGGACAGCAACCAGAAGGATAGAAGGCGTATTTTTCCAAGACAAGGGAATTTCAAAGTCGTGAATCAGGTCTCACAAGTACCCACAAATGCTGCACCTATGATTTCTGGACTCACTCAAGATCAAGTGAACCAACTGATCTCATTACTTGGTACTGAAAAGAAGCTCTCCTTAGATGACTTTTCTGGTAAGAAGTTCATGAACTTGTGTGATTGGATATTGGATAGTGGTGCATCTGATCATGTTAGTAGTTGCAAATATAAATTTAAGCACATACATCATTTAAATTCCAATCAACATGCTAAAATTCCAAATGGAAAATTTGTTCCAATTCAAAGCACGGGATCAGTTTCCCTTGCACCAAATCTTACTATTGATAATGTTCTTTATATTCCTGAATTTACCTGTGACCTTATCTCTGTCAGCAAGATAACTAAAAATTTAAATTGTGCTGTAATATTCTTACCAACCTTTTGCATATTACAGGACCTCACAACGAGGAAGCTGATTGGGATGGGTGAAATGCGTAATGGTCTTTATTATTTCAAGCCTTTGAAAGCAGTTTCTATTTCAAATGTAACTACCCCACCTTCGATGGAGCTTTGGCACCAAAGATTGGGGCATCCTTCCTTTGATAGACTTTCTTTACTATCTAATAAAGTCTCATTTGATTTTAAGACTTTTCCTGAATGTTGCGATGCTTGTCATCGAGCAAAGCAAACTAGGAATGTTTTTCCTCTTAGTAATAAAAGAGTTGAATCCCCTTTTCTTTTAATTCATTGTGACATTTGGGGCAAATATCAAACTCCTTCTCATTCTGGAGCTTATTATTTTCTTACCATTGTTGATGATTTTAGTCGTGCTACATGGGTATATCTTATAAAATTCAAATCTGAAGTCTATCGTTATTTAATCATGTTTATCAATATGGTCAAAACACAATTTGGATTGCAGGTTAAGCAAATAAGGTCCGACAATGGACAAGAATTTCTTTCTAAACCTATGCAGGATTTTTTCCACGCTCAAGGCATTATACATCAAACCACTTGCGTCTACACACCACAACAAAATGGAGTAGTGGAACGAAAACATAGACACCTCTTGAATGTGGCAAGAGCATTGCGTTTTCAAGCCAATTTACCTATCTCTTTTTGGGGAGAGTGTGTACTCACAGCTGCATATCTCATCAATTACACGCCTACACCACTACTTGATGGTAAGACTCCCTTTGAACTTCTCTTTGGTAAGTCTCCATCTTACACACATCTTAAAGTATTTGGTTGTTTATGTTATGCTCGTGACTCTATATCACATGACAAATTCCTTCCTAGATCTGCAAAATGCATTTTTATCGGTTATCCACAAGGTAAGAAAGGATATCGTGTTTTTGATTTGACCACTAATCGCATTTTTGTCTCTCGTGATGTTGTTTTCTATGAGAATATGTTTCCTTTACAGCAATTAAACTCTCAGCAAAAAACTGGGATCCCACAAACAATTCTTTTTGATGATGATGGATTAGCAACAAAGGGCCATTCCACATGTGCCAAATTAAATGGGCAACAAGAATCAAGCCCCTGCACCAGCCCAGTTCATGAACATACTGCACCATGCGAGAACCCATGCGACATAAATGGGCCAGAGCATGGTGTAGAAGCCATTCGAAGGCATGTTGAAAATAATTCCCAGTGTGAAGCACATCGACCTCAACGGGAGAAAAAGAAACCTGCCTACCTCACTGATTACATCTTGAATGGGGTTCAAACTTCAGTAAGTGAATCAACAAAAATTCCAGGTACACGACACCCGATCACTCATTTTGTTTCCTATGAAAAATTTAGTCCATCTCACCGCTCCTTTCTAGCTGCCATCTCTATCGAAGATGAGCCACAATCTTTTTCTCAGGCCATGCAAGATCCCAAATGGAGACAAGCAATGAAAGATGAAATAGATGCTCTTGAGAAGAATAACACTTGGACTTTGGAGATGCTACCTCCTGATAAGAAACCCATAGGCTGTAAGTGGGTATACAAAATAAAATACAATGCTAATGGTACAATTGAGAGATACAAGGCTCGCCTAGTTGCAAAAGGATTCACTCAAGTTGAAGGGATTGACTATCATGACACATTTGCCCCAGTCGCTAAATTAGTTACTGTTCGCTGTTTGCTTGCTGTGGCTTCCATCCGCAACTGGGAACTACATCAATTAGATGTACATAATGCCTTTCTACATGGTGACCTTGATGAAGAAGTTTATATGAAATTGCCTCCCGGTTATGGTCATCAAGGAGAGCAACGAGTTTGTCGTCTACGAAAATCCCTATATGGGCTCAAACAAGCATCTCGAAATTGGTTTGCAAAATTTGCTTCTGCCTTAAAATCTTTCGGTTTTCAACAATCTTTAAGTGATTACTCTCTCTTTACTTACAATGATGGAAATAATTTTCTTGCAGTTCTAGTCTATGTCGATGATTTAATTATTGCAGGTACAAGCTCCTCCCTCTGTCAAAGTTTGAAAGATTTTCTACATGCCCACTTCCACCTTAAGGACCTAGGAAAATTAAAATATTTTCTTGGTATTGAAGTTGCTCGACATCGATCTGGAATTTTTCTCTGTCAGCGAAAATACACTCTTGATATCTTGACGGAATCAGGGATGGTAGGAGCTAAGCCTTGCAAATTTCCAATGGAGCAAAAGCTCAAACTTAACAGGGATGAGGGTCGCACCATATCCAATCCTATACAATATCGTCGACTCATTGGAAAACTTATCTATTTGACTATAACTCGACCTGATATATCTTATGCTGTTCATATTTTAAGTCAATTTATGCAGGAACCCAAACAGCCCCACATGGATGCTGCCATGAGAGTCTTACGTTACTTAAAATCTTCCCCAGGCCAAGGCATTTTCTTGTCGTCAACAAGCTCACTTCACCTCTCTGCCTTTTGTGACTCTGATTGGGCTAGTTGCCCGATGACAAGGAAATCCACTACAGGCTACATCACCATGCTCGGCAACTCCCCAATCTCTTGGAAAACTAAGAAACAAACTACTGTATCAAGATCCTCTGCTGAAGCTGAGTATAGAGCAATGGCATCCACTGTTAGTGAACTACTATGGCTAAAGGCACTGTTGCGAACCTTAGGAGTTCATCCTCCTCAG
>BPVZ01000006.1:3028636-3039480 GCA_020521535.1 Rubroshorea leprosula
ATTAATTTAAAATTTTTAATTTAAAGTTAAGCTAAGAAATCTAAATTTTTATAACATCAAGCACTTAACACTTTTAATGTACCAAAATATAAAAAAATAACACACCTATGAAGAATACAACCACAACTAACAATTCACTAAAATGATCAAATGTACATACAATACAAAATGCCATAATTACCTCAACAGGAAAGGAACAAACAAACCCAAAACACATCCCTCACAACAAGGCTTTATGTCTGAAAATCTTCGAGCTTCTCTCGGTTTCAGGCAATGAGACCATTTTAAATTACAACCTTCAGATACTAATTTGCATGTGCCCATGGGGCAGGCATGACAAACCTACCACTCTGCACTCTCCACTCTTATAAGCCCTTACAACAGTAGGGGTGTGTATCTCTTTCAATGGAGAAATCAGCTCTTAAACATTTATAAATATTATTATAATCATAAAAAACTCGACACATCTGTTAAATTTCATTCTGAAGGTTCGATTCAGTTGGCCCTATATAACTTCTGCTTTCGCAGGAAGTTACCCGTTTGAATCTGATAATAGAGCAAGGACTTCACTATCATCAAAGTCAGACTCTACTGCAAGCTCATATGCAGTTCTACCTTCCTCGTTTACAGCATGCGGATTTGCTCCCCTGTATAGATAGCTTTCATTTAATTTCAAGGAGAGCAGGAATACAATCATAAACCAGCTACCAAGTAATGATAACATTTGAGCTATAACACTTGCATATACAGTTATATAGCAATGAAATAATACAGAAATAACCATTACGTCAAAAGAATCTTCAAGTTACCTGGTAAGAAGTAATTTAGCAAATGCACCTTTGCCTCTAAGTACACAGCGATGGAGTGGGGTCTGACCCCTTGAATCAGTTGCATTTATGTTTGCACCATATTGCAACAGAAGTTCAAGCATGCCAATATCTGCAGTTTCACAAGCAAGGTGGAGGAGGGAGCAACCATCAAGATCCCCAATGGTTTGGCCCTCACTTGTACCTGCCAAATCCAAACTAGAAGACCTGTCTAAAGCTTCCCCTGGTAAGGAACCAGATCTGTTATTAAGGTTCGAGTGCTCTTGTAGTAGCATTACTTTGGCGAGGGTCAAAGAAGAGCCAGGTGAGGCTTGTTTGTACACAGCATTCACATCTGCTTCACAATTAACAATGTAACGATATACTGCTTTCTTGTCATTTGCACGAACACCCTCCCAAATATTTTGTGCTACTGAATGTGGATATTGCTTGTCTCTTGGCTTGCGAACAAAAAGCTTTTCAGCATACTATGATCCAAGAAACACCCAATCACTTCAGTATCTTACACAGATAAAGTAAGGCATTCTAGACTTTACAATAACTATAATCACTTTCATTATTTATAAACATCCTAAGACCACAAGAAAGGACAATTACTTATTTAATACAAAAGGGATTGAAGAGAATAATAACATTCCAATAGTTGTTGGTCACTAAATCAAATAAATTCTAAATAGCTGTTCAAAAAAAAAAATTCTAAATAAAATTGCTTGTTTATGAAAATTAAAAAGTTCAGATCAGAAATCTTCAGTGACTGCTTATGTTTGAAATGAATGACTTCTGCCCAAAAAATAAAATAAAAATAAATAAATAATAATAATAATAATAATAATAATAATAAACAAAATCAGTAAGGAAAAGCATTCAAATTAAGTATTACATATATATTTACACCGCAAATGATGCCAAAAGAAAGTTAAAATGGTATCGTGAACAAACCTGCATGCTCCATCATAGCACAAAAGTTGTACACATAATTTAAATGAATTATCAACCTTCCAAGGGAAGGCTTGAACAAGTTCACAAGATGTCTCTACATGAACTTTATGCAAATATCTCTAAAAGCAATTTGAGAATTAGGAACAGAGTAGGAAGCAAAATTTTGACCTTTGTATGAATAAATTTCTCCTTTAGTGATATTGAATCGGAGTAGCAAGGTTTTCCCACAGGAAGTAGCTGGGGCTTATCTGACTTGTATAAGCTTCATTAGCAGAATAATAAGTTAATGTTAGTGAAATCTCATAAGACAAAAAAGTTAATATCTGCTGAATATATGTGGATCTTATTGGATTCTTTACCCTGTAGAGGCAATGTCAACCTGGAAGGTACTTCTTGATTGCAAAAGTTCCTCCCAGACTGAGTTAGCAAATGCATTGCCCAAAGACTGAAACAAGCTTATAACAGAAGGCTCCCACACTTTTACATCAAGAGTAAGTGATCTCACCTGCCATAGAAATCAATAAAAAATAAGAGCTGCATAAACGATGGAAAAAAAAAAAAAAAAAAACCTTACACAGTTATACATCACAAATGATTTTACCTAGCTAACAGAATGGTAATTCATCTCAACAAAAACCTTTTTGACGTACTAAAAGTACAGGCACTGAAAGAACAAGGAAAAATTCAAGCAACGGCATTTATTCTCATCTCAAACACAACCACTACAGCCAATTTAACCCTACTTATATTCTAATGAATGTTCATCCCTGAAAATCCATGTATTATTGGCAAATAGGACATTAAGTAGATATTGAGATGGTGTTAATAAAAAGTTCTCATATAAAGACAAATAACTTTATGAAACTAACCTTAGATATATGTACACCGAGATTACGGTGAACACCAGAACATTCAATGCAAACAAGAACACCAAGGTTTAAGGACGCCCAATCTGGTTCAGGGGCACCACAGTCTGCACATTTATCATTCCCACATACTTTTCGCAACACCTCTATTGGCTTCTCACTTTTTACATAGGCCCTTTGATGCTGCAAACTTCTTGATTGGCGTTCATGATGTGCACTAACATGGTTCCTCTCAGAGGTATATTCTTCAGCAGTATGATCAAAATCAGAACTTTCAAATGAACTACTCTCACTAGCCGATCGATGATGACCACTCCCCATTGGACTAGCAGGCAAACACTGGAAAAATTACAGTACCATCATCAATATATAAATAAAATATATACACATTTATCAAAATAAAATAAACAGTCAAAAAAGTAATGCTCTATTTTAATTAATATCTACCCTCTCAGGAGCTTGAGAGCTTAGTAATGAGGCAATAACCCCAGTTATCTTTTCAATCCAATCCATTTGATCTAGTGCACTCTCAGCCTGTGCTGACAAGGGAAAACAAACATTATTGGGGATTAATTGCCAAATAACTGTAGTTCTTTTCAATCATAAAATGTCAAAGGTAACAATTAATTATCAATAAATTAATGCCTGATATTTTATATTTGTGCATGCATGAATTAATGAATTCAAAACCAAAGTAAAACCTAAACCTAAGTCATACCTGCAAAGTGTAATTCTTTGTTGGTGAAATGATCCTGAAACAAAATCTCAAATCTGACTGATCAGCATCAGCTTTGATGGTTGACGTAAGCAGGTTCACCGTGTGATGAGCAACAGATTTCTCATCATGGACACCACCATGGTGGTGAGAAGAAAGCCACCTACTTAACAATCCAGATCCAAGTTCAGAACTATTCCGCTGAACAGAAAGCTGACTTCCAGAAGCCTAAAAAGTTCAGCAAGAATGATATCAAAGCAGTTCACAGAAGCATCCCAAAAATTAACTTCACCCATGTTATATATTAATTGTCTCTATAGGAAAATAATAATATCTTACCGATGATTTACCACCAATTTGCTTGCGATAGTAATACAGCATTCCTCGGCTATCGAGGACAAAAAATCGCCTTTTCCAGTCTCCTCTCAAGTTTGAGGAACGTTTTGACAGATAACCTTGTCGAATTGTTTGAACCTGAAAATTAGGTTCAGCTTTTAGTTGCAGATAGGAAATTACAATGCAAAAGCATAAACAGAGTTCTGGTATAACTTAAAAGCTTCTTTAAACCTTTCCCTTTGCAGCAGATTGCATAACCGCCTCTATCATTTTATGTGAACTTCTACCAATGGCTTGTATACCATCCCCATTAGGAGACACATTTGAACCATCAGAAGACCATCTACTCTCTCTATCAACCTGCCTTTTGTATTCTTGCATCCTTTCACTGAGAGCTGCTTGCTCATAGTTGGACCTCTCCCTCGATTGTTGTGCATAAGTTAGCACCTGCAAAACAATAATAAGCTTGATATTTAAACAGTTTGTACAATGATTAATAATATTAGAAATGTTGGAGGCCTCAACTCATCAAGTTGACTAAGACCCACTTTGACTGGCCATAAAATTTTCTTGCCAGATGACAGTCATCCCTTGCCAGGGCCATATTTTTGTAGACTGTATGTATAACAGTAACAATAAAAAGAGAAAACATCAACTGGGACTATTACTACAATAAAAATAGCAACTAATATTTTTTATTGTAGAACTCTCAAATAAGGTTGTTGTGG
Source organism: Rubroshorea leprosula (assembly GCA_020521535.1). Lineage (NCBI taxonomy): Eukaryota > Viridiplantae > Streptophyta > Magnoliopsida > Malvales > Dipterocarpaceae > Rubroshorea > Rubroshorea leprosula. The sequence continues at coordinate 3,033,048 of BPVZ01000006.1, forward strand.
CATGAATAAATATACTAGTTTCCATTTTTTTTAGAAGAGAACATAAGTATACAAGGCCAACATGTAATGTATGGCGAACCCAGAAAAAATTTCCTTCCAATTCCCCAGTAAAATATAATATCCAACCTGATTTATGTATGGCTCCATTTGATGCAATAACTCATATCCCTACAAGTGGGAAAGAATCAGAATAAGCAACAAATGTGATAGAACACGAGAAAGAGGTGAAAAGTTTCTGCCATCCAATCACCTGTTTAAAGTATCGAAGATGTGCATCCATTGTCCCACTTACTGCTTCTAGAAATTCAAACCTCTTTTTTGCTTCAACATTTGAAATTGCACTTACCTGGATAGAAAGTAACCAAGATTACAAACCAGAGTGTACAATTAAAATATCTAAAGCCAAATCAATAACACCAAAGAAAGTTCAAAAACAAAAAGACAATATTTTCAGGAAATTAACTTACCAGATTAAAGCGAGCTTGCTCAAATGCAGACCTTGCATTATGAAGTTCCTGAAAATATCTCCAAAAATGTTGGAATGTGTAATGAAATTTTCAATGGTTTGACAATTCATACATATACATATGAATAACAATGATATGTAGGACAGATAGTGCTGAATACCTCTTCTAAAACATTAGCTATGTTGCCCTTCGTACCTTTCCTCAGTGAAAGAAACTTCTCACGAGCCTGTGGCATAGTTTTAAACCAAGTAAAGATAACTCTGAAATTGCTTTCACATCAGATAAAATGCACATCAGATTGAAGAAACTTTCATTACATCAATCCCACAAGCCATCATATTCATCATAAAATAGCTGTAAGCCAAATCCCAGGTCAAATTATTAACAGAAACTTAGAAATACAGGCACACTTTATAGCTGCAGAGGTATCAATGTCATTACCAAATCTGTCAGCCTTAACAAAATAAGGCAAAGTATTACTGTATTAGCAATTTAACATGGAAGAAATAAAGGAGAAAGTACATTAGGTCCATTACAGAACCAATAAAGCCTTAATATATATAACTTGCTAACATCTAACAAGAGTCATCAACCCAATGCCTGTCATATGATGTAGCTTACTTCCTTGTTATGCTTATTCAGCAGAGACCAATTCAACTATAGAGGAAGGTAATCAAATCAGTTTAAGTATTTTTTGCATACTCAATCACAATACTTTCTAAATCTCCCACCAAGTCTGTCATCTATCTATTTTAGGGGGAAATGAGAAGTGTTTCTTCCAAGTGCACTAACTTTAGAAGAATGGCAGTTATCTTATATTACTATTTAAGTAATGATAAACAAATTATTATCCAAATAAATCAAACTTGAATTTTCTGGACATGAAGATAAAGAAAGGATACAAACAAAAGGTGGGTGACACTGCAGTTTAGATGACTCATAGCCAACTTATAATATTTGCACAGAAATTATTTCGACTGTTAAATCTGTTATGGAAAATAATTTAATGAAAAGTACTTTGACATCTAGCATGTGGCATGTACCTGATCATATAGGAGGCTAGCCTTGTCAAAACGCTTCCGTTCTTCCTGCACAAAATAAGAAAGCTCTTAAATCATGAAAAAAACTTGGAATGCAGCAAACATTCACATCAACAATCCTATGAAAATGAGGTGTACTCCCGAGAAGTGAATGTAACGGAGCAGGTTGAGGCTCTCCAGAGGATTATTCATAGACCAATACAAAATTAAAATTTTATGAAAAGGCATAGAAAAATGAACTGCCTCTTCCTTCTACAGCACTTTCCAAGTTCATTTCACACCCTCTCAAAAGAACCACAATTCAGAAGACATAAGCAGGAAGAACTGGTAGTATGCAGTACCTTGACCTCATGTAAATCAATATTGACAAATTGTAGCAATCTGTCATTTAGCATTTGCTCAACCTGAGAGAAACAAGAAGCATCATTCAGACACATCCTTGCAAAATTTTAAATTTCAACACTGTAGTAGTAAAAATCACACTTTTACAGTTAAAGAACCTAAATATCAAACAACGCCACTATTAGAAAATTTGATGCATCTCAAATCATAATCCTCGATGGTCACAAAAAAGCAACAAAAAGGAATATAATGGACAAACACAATTACACAACTATGGCAGCTAACTGCATTTGAATTCTTTATTAGCTTTACTGAATGTAGACATCCATTGCTTCCTAATAACGTCCATTGTTTCCTAATACAGTCCATGTTTCAAAAAGGTAGCCAAAGAGGAGTATATGATTCAATTTGAGACACAACCAGTTATGCAGTAATAAATTAGCATATTCTTTATCAAAAAGCAAATCAAAAGCTTACCTGAGATCGAAGAACTTCTTTGTATGTCCCAATTTCTCTTAATGCAATGGTAAACTTTGTCATAACAGGCCCTAGACACACAAAAAAAAGTTTCACTAAATAATATCAGTAAAAATCCCACTCCACAGTTCTGGAGCCAATATAAACCTAAATCAGGCAAATAAATTCATACAAAAGCAATCTGTAAACATTTCAAAATTCAATTCAAACATCTCAGGGATTCAACCCAACAAAAAGTAGAAACGTACAACCATGCCAGCAAAACGGGACCTGTATTAGCACTTAGGATTTCCATATATGTGGACATGGTAATTACATGAAAACATCTTCTGAATAAATATTAAGAAAATACATACCTCCAAAAGCCAAACTGATAGGGTCATTATGGCCTCCACCAAATGTTTCAAGAGCACTTGCAAAGGCAATGTCCCCATCATATCCCTCCCCCAGTCCTTCGCTGCAAGCAGAAATAAAAAATATAAAAGGAAAATCCTTCACAACCTAAGTATTGAAAGATGGAAAATATTGATTAATGAGTTTTAGCTAACACTGATCCACCAAATTAGGAAAGGAAGATGCTATTACAGTTCATAAACATAAAATACTTCTGCAAGAAGAGTAATTATCATGGCCTAAAGTTTCAAGAGGGAAATTACTCAGAAGTACATTTAATGCAACAGCCCTTACTATCTGATAGAAAAGGGTCCCATCATGATCCTGAAACGCTATATATGGCAGAAAATTAACAACTTTCCAGCTCCGAGGATATAAAGTTACAAACAAATTGGAAGAAAGCATAAAGGTATCTTGGCAAACATCTAAGTTGCTGTCAAGTGCAGGTAACATTCATTTTTGGTCCATATGTGAAGGCCAAATGCAAGAAAAGCCTGTTAAAAGTTGTCAGTTGTTATTCAATCTCAAACCAGTTGAAATTTTAGAAAAATGCACCTTAACTGTCATCAATTTATCAAGAATACATATTTTTCATGTAATGACAAGCATATTCAATAAAATATTTATCTGATTTAAAAATCCTCTTTTTTTTTTTTTTTTTTTTTTTGTGCAGAAAATATAACTATTTTCTCAAACTTGCCATCATCAATGAGAGAATCCAACGTTAGATGACAATGACATGCATTATAACAAGCATCATACTTAGAGTGAAAAAACACAACATACGTGTATTTTCTACATCCTTTGTAAAACTTCAAGCTTCTCTCCCCTAAGATCTCAGCACTTTCCTCCATGGATTGTATCTGTCACACAGAAGAAAATTTCCAACTTAATTACAGTATCAAAGTTTTCCCATTAAGAAACAAACATGGTGAGGGACAGAATTTCACAATTTGCAATATAACCAAATCTATTTCCTATAAACACTCTACAATCTAACTTGAGTATAAATCCTGATCATCCATTAAAGTATATAATTCTTTGTCTTATAAGACAAACAAAATAGACAAAACTTGGGAGTAGACAAATCCACAGAGTCAGAGCAGCTAAAATTTCCAAAAAGAAAACTTCCATTTTGATTATGTACATTTATATTATAAGAAATCAAGATCACACAAAACAAAGAGAAAGTAATTCCAATTCCATTTTCTTTTTCCTTACAAGAGAGCACGAAGACAACTAAAAATGACAACCTAACTACCAACTCCGACAATTATGGCTCAACATTCAAAGAAATTCCACACAAAACCTTAAAAAAACAGAAAATCAAGAGTCTACAGCTCCATTTCTTCACAGAGTAAACTGAGGAGAAAGAAAGAAAGAAACCTGTTTGCGAAACATAGGAGAGTCATCAAGCTTTGCGAAATGCATTTTCCAGAGCAGAATTCTTCCTCCTCTTCACAGTAAACTCCAATTACCATCACACTACTGCTCCACACTCGACACCGGAAACCAACCTCGGGATCAATCTAGCACAAGATCTCCCATTCCAGCCGGATCTCCACCGCCATTCCGCAACCACCTCAAAGGAACAAGGAATTGAACTCCGTTACCCCGATTCGGAGGTCCTTTTCCAGCTCCAAAGAACAGTGATTTCTCTTTTTAGTACAAAACCCAAGAATAGGAGAAGGGGAAATGACCAAAACAAGAAACCCTAGAGGGGGGCAGGAAAACATAAATGATATAATTAGAAGGAGATGTGTTTTAAGGGAGTCTTGGGAATTGAGTTGGATGGATGGATTATAGGAAAATTTTTCATTTTCATTGAACTGAGGAAAATGTAGGACAGAAAAACAGTCTCGGGTTAAAGCGAGGAGGAAAAACAGAGGCTTTTCCTGTATTTTGGTTTTTTTTTTTTCTTCTTTTTTTTTTCTTTTTTTCTTTTTGCCCGTTCCGCTTTCCAGTACAGTGGAGAACGGAGTTTCGGACTGCAAGCGAGCACCCCACTCTGACAGTCGTTACGGTCGGGGAAAAGAAGATGATGATTTCTGCGGAGTGCACTGCACTGCACCGCCAACTCACCTGGAGGCGCGTGCATTAATGAATCCAAAAAGGCAAATATATGACATAAGGACCCGAACTTACACCAAATTCGCAATTTCATACCCAAACTTCGATTACACTCAATGAAGGTCCCAAACTCCACGAAATTCTCAAATAATGTCCCAATTGGACGGAAAACTAACTTCCGGTCAAATCTCTTATTATTCCATTAATGTCCGTCACACTTCACAACCGCCACTTGAAAAAAATTGATTAAATTCTAATTTTTGTCCCTCAACTTCATTAAGTTGCACTTTTTTTCTCTCAACTTCATTAAATTTCACTTTTTGTACCTTAACTTCATTAAATTGCACTTTTTTATCCTTCAACTTTATTAAGTTATACTTTTTTGGTCTTTAAACTATTTTTTGCACTTTTTTATCCTAAAACTATTTTTTGCACTTTTTTTATCCTTTAACTTTAACACTGCATAATTTTGATACTTTCATCAGTTTAAACCATTAACTTCATTCATGTGATATTTTTTATATTTTTTTAATGACATGTATAATCTAACTAGAAAAAAATAATAACATATATCATCTAACTAGAAAAAATGATGACATGGATAAATAAAATAATATGTAGATAAATTTTTATATTTTTAATAAAAATAAAAAAAAAACCTCTCCACCTATTTTCTTCCCTCGCTAGAAGAAAGAGAAAGAAAGAAGGGGAAGAAAATAGGTAGAGAGGTTTTTATATTTTTTTATAAAAAAATATAAAAATTTATCTACATGTTATTTTATTTATTCATATTATCATTTTTTTCCAGTTAGATTATATATGTCATCAAAAAAATATAAAACATACCAAGAGGATGGAGTTAATAAATTAAACTGATGAAAGTATCAAAATTGTGTAGTTATTAAAGTTAAAAGATTAAAAAAGTGTAAAAAATAATTTAAGAACCACAAAGTACAAAAAATAGTTTATGAACCAAAAAAGTATAATTTAATAAAGTTGAGGGATAAAAAAGTGAAATTTAATGAAGTTGAGGGACAAAAAAGTGAAACTCAATGAAGTTGAGGGATTAAAATTAGCATTTAACCAATTTTTTTCAAGTGGCGGGTGTGAAATGTGACGGGCATTAACGAAATTAATAGGAGATTTGACGGAGGTTAGTTTTCCGTCCAATTAGGACCTTATTTGAGAATTTCATGGAGTTTGGGACCTTTATTGAGTGCAATCGAAGTTTGGGTTTGAAATTGCGAATTTGGTGTACGTTCAGGTCCTTATGTCATATTTTTTCCATCCAAAAAATCTGTTATTTTATAATTTAAGTTATATTAAGTTGTAAAATATAAATTATTGAATAAGATTTAATTTGATAATACTATTCGGTGTCATTATGTAATTGTAATAGTTAAAAGTGTTATGTTGTATTACTAAAAAAAAATTTAATATTTAGTAATTATATTTTTAAAAAATTATTTATTATAAAATTATTCAATTAGACATATTATTTTTTAAAATTAAATTAATTAATAATTTAATATATAATATATAAAAAAGATTTGAGATTCTATTAAATTATTTAAGAATTTTATTAATTTTGGATAAGATAATTTTGTATTCCTTTCTAAAAAAGTAAGGATAGATAATTTATTA
>BPVZ01000006.1:3046100-3059883 GCA_020521535.1 Rubroshorea leprosula
CAGAATATCTGAAAAGGACTAGGGGAAAAAATCATTTTAACGTGGGGTCGTCAAAATTAAAACCGTATTGGACGAGGGCCCTTGACATCTGGCTGATTACATTCGTTTACTGAATAACGCCAGAAATGAAGTGGTCCGTAACCCCATGATATTTGTTTCCAAGACAAGATATCGTTCAAGGAATGGGATTCGAGTAGTCAACGTTGATTATTGTTATTTTTGTTTCTAGCAACTATAAGAGTTGGTGGAAGTGGAGGCTGTTTAGCATCCGCATTGAGGTTGTCCTTCTTGACAACATGCTTATATAGCAAGAGTCGGTGTTTTTGTGGTTTAATTTGTGTTAGAAAATGTAATACACAAGAAAATAAGAAAGTTATGATACGTGATTTCTTCTTCTTTTTTTTTTTTTTAATAATTAATAAAATATTTTAAAATATAATAGAATTAATTTTTTTTCCAAAAATTAAGTATAAAATTTAAACTTTATAAAAAATTTATCTTGATCAAAGAGACACTAATTGAGGGGATACATCCTTATAGAAAAACACTAATTAAAGGATATGTCCATACATAAAAGACATTATTAAAAGATATTTTTAGCTGCTAAAAATTGTGTCTAAATTTTACGCATATCTTCTTAACTTAAAATAATAATAAATTAAATTAAATAACTATGAAATTAATTAAAAAATAAATTTTCTTCTTGGTAAGTCAAATGCCCATATAAATGATAATACAAAAGAGCAAGATTTAAACTCAAAGCCAGGAAGCTATGAGTTTCAATTTTTTATAAGTATTTATAAATATAAAAAAATTAATAAATATGTATATGTATATCTCTTTATTTCTTTATTCATTTCAGATATAAGTCTTGTTTAGTTTAAATTATTCTGTAAATTGTATTACATTATAAAATAAATCATTAAATAAAAAAAATTCAGTTTTATTATCAACAAACCTCTTGTCATTTAATAATTAATAATTTATAATGTAATATATTGTTTTCTAAATTACAAAACACCTTTCTTTCTAGTGAGAATGTGGATGAGCAGTTGCAGGAGACAGCGGATCTAGCTTTTTGCAAGGGCCAGCAATTTTCTTCGAGAAAAGAAGAAAGGACGGCAGCAAGGGAAATTAGTTAAATCAAACCATCATTAAGGAATAGGCTTCGTAGATTAGATGAAAAGGTAAAATAAAAGGAACCTTATAATGACAATGAGGCCTATTTGCTTTACTTTTTGACTATATGCATTTCTTTTTTAACTTCTTTTTCGCAAAAAATAAAAAAGTATCGAGTTACTTTTAATTATATGATTTATGTAGGATTTTTTTGCAATATTTATATAAGAATTGTTATTCATAGTCTTTAAATGGACCCTAAACTTTTAAAAGAGTTGTACTTAAGTCTTAAATTTTTTTTTTTGTATGTTGATACGTTTTTTTGGGCACAAATTGGGTATCAAAAACTTAATTTTTCACTTTGATTAGGTGAATTATACTCCTCCATTTCATTAAGTTGTCCTAAATTTTTGACAATTTAGGAATTAACTAAAAACTCAATAATTAAGTGTTAAAAGGACACATTTACTCTTTTATTAATCTATCATAAAGTGAACCCCTTCGTATCAACTAATTAATTTTTTTATAATATCAATTAATTAATTTTTAATTCGTTGCAACTTGTAGAGAAAAATGACTGCTTGAAAATCAATTGGTTGGGGGAATGTGGCGTTTTTATTACGTATATAATTAAAATGAAATGGAGAAAATGACTAAGGGAATGTAAATATTTATTCTTTACAACTTGTAGATAGTATAACTTATTCATGAGTCTTTTAAAGTTAACTGTAATAGAGGTATTATTGAGAAAAAAATGGTACATATCTAATACCCTCTTAAAATAGAACTAGAACAATAAAAATAAAACATCCATTTATAGAAAGTGGAATGACTAAAATGACATTGAGAAAGTACATATATTTTAGTTTATTATTTTAGCCTTAATTTTATTGATATTTGGATGAATTAAATGTGATTTTATTGTATATTGCATTATTTTTACTATTTTGTAGAGAAGGATTGGAATGTATAAAATAAAAAATTTTAGACTTAAGTACAACTCTTTCAAAAGTTGAGGGATGGAATTCTATGAGAAAAGCTGAAATTGGGGATCAAAATGAAAATATAAAGCTTGAGGATCAAAGTGTACAAAAACTAAAAGTCAAGGGACTATCATTGCTATTTACCATTTTCCATTGAATGTTAGAAATTTAGCATGTTGGCGTGGGGTGTTTTCACGTCTGTCCGTTTGTCAACTGAGGAATGATGTTGGTATTTCTCAAAAGTTGGGAGATTTTTAGTCCAGTTGTATTTAAATAGTCAGTCCAAATAACTTCAATGGTTTCACTAATTGAGATACTTTTGAAAAACATCTTTTATTTTTTTTATTATATTAGAGTAGGTGATTTAAATGAAAAGAAAAAAGACGATAAAAAAAGAAAGTATAAATTTAAACTTCTATAATAAAAGTATAAAATTTTTTTGTATTAATGGCAGAACTACAAAAGACTCCACTTAAAAAACATCTTTTACTAAGTGACCATGTATATTGATGAGATGATGTCGTTCCATCCAAATTAAACATCTTAATTTCAAGTTATAACTTATAACTATATTTTAAATAACCTTCTATGTATGATACTTTGATCATATGAATAATATGACCTTTTTTATACATCAAATTTAAAAAAACGCTATAGGAAAACCAAACTCTCAAAAAAGTAACCCCTGCAACATATACAAATAGTACGATAGACAAGCATACATGAATAGTAAGATACCTTGAACTAGAGTTCTTGTAGTCATTAGTTGTTTTTAATTTAGACAAAGTCTAGGCTAAAACCTCTCTTCTTCCTCGCATGGTAGCTTCAACTTATCCACCTCGATTCATCAAATAGAAACTCCTCCAATCTAAGTGCGTTTTATTTACCAATTAAGGTGTCTTTCAACCATGGGTTAGATTTAGCAGACATACACCGAGCAGTGAGCAAACCACTAAAGATTTTTCCCGTGTACGTTTTTTCCTTCCAAAGCCTTTTACACTCCAGCTGATAAAAAAAAAGGGGGGAGGGGGGCGCTTTCATACTCTTGCTTAGGAGTTCACTTGTTATTAAAATGATAAATGATTGATACACTTTTCGATTTAATATTTGGTTTAATACCTTTCGATTTAATCATTAAAAATATAATATAAATTAATTTTAGATTAAAAAATAATAATTTTTTAATGATTAAATCAAAAGATATTGAACCGAGTGTTGAACCGAGTGTTGAACCAGAAAGTGTAACAATCATTGTACTACTAAAATATTGCATTAAACCTATTAAATGATACACAAACAAGCTTCAAGAGTTATTTGGCCAAGAGGATAATTAAGGTGACACAAAAATGCATTACATTTTGGGTTTGGATATATATATATATACATATATTAACTAAAAAGGAAACTGGAAATTTAAAAGAAGAGGAGGAAAGAAGAAGAAAAGGAGATGGGAGGGTCCGACAGATAGGGACTAGTCGCGTGGGAGAAAGAAGAAAAGAGGAAACATTTGTCTTTCTTTTTCTTCTGCAATCAACAACTTGCTTTAAAACTAATATAAACACCGCATTACCGATTAATCAGGCCAACGGGGCTAAGGGACACTCATTATCCCCCAACTTTCCTTCGCAAATTCATTGTTAATTATTAACATATAATATATATTAGCTCACAAGTTAATTGCTTAACGATACAAAAGAGTAAATTTCTAATCTTTAATTCAAATAATTATTTTAATTTAATGGTTATTAACATATTTAATATGATTTTGATCTTAGGTTGTCTTTTCTTATAGGATCTTATTAAAATGATATAATTTTAGATTTTTAAAATTTTTTATATTCATCAATTGAATCCCTAAAAAATTAAAAAAAAATTCTCAAAACTACATATTTCAATAAAATACCATGAAAAAGACTAAAAAAGACCGTAATTCATTCTTTTAAAATATGTTATTTAGTCTTTTTAGATGAGAGTTTAATAAAACAATATATTTTTGAGATGTTTTTCTTCTAATATGTATGAAAATTGTACATATCAATTCTTATTAAAAAAAAATCAATATCCTAACCTTAAATGACATCGTTTCATTAAATTAAAATCCAACTCAAAATTTGAAAAACTAATTTATTAAATTTTGTTTCATATATTTGGAAGCCAAAAACTTAATTTGAAATTCAAAAATTTACCTTATTAAATATTAATATATAGATTCAAAAATTAATTATATTAAAATATATAATTAGCTTCCATATATATATATGTGATTAGTATATATCTCCCTTAACTTTAAAATGTTAAGAGAAAAATTACCTTAAAACTATATCGTTTTAATAAAGTATAATGAGAAAATACAAAAAATAGTTTAATTTATACTACTAAATTAGGGTGTTTTAGTATTTTTTTTAATGAGAGTTTATGGAAATAATGTAATTTTTAAATAATTTTTTCTCCTAATTTTTAGAGTTAAGCAGTTTTCCTTATTTTATATATATAAAAGAAAAAATGCATATCAATCCCAACTTTAAAAAAAATTAGAGTCACAATCTTAAACAATATTATTTTATTTAATTAAAATTCAATTCAAAATTCAAAAATCTATCTTATTAAATGTTGATACCTAGATTTGAAACTAATTATATATTCTAATATAATCGATTTCTAAATTTATATATCAATATTTAATAAAATAGATTTCTAAATTTTGAATTGGAATTTCATTTCTAAATGTAGGAATCAAACATTTAATAAGATGAATTTTTAAATTTTAAATTAAATTTTAATTAAATTAAATAAAGTTGTTTAAGGTTAGGATTATAAGTTTTTTTGAAAGTTGAGATTGATATGTACTATTCTCATTCATATATATATATATATATATACACACACACACACACAAGAGACAAAAAAAGTGAAAATGAGGATGTTATGATGATGATTTAAATGCTAGAACTCTCTATAAACTTGTTCAAATATTTTTAATGAAAATTTTTTTGTATATTGATTCATTAAAGGTATTTTAATTTTATTATTCTCAATTTTAACATTTTAATTATTAGAACATCTTAATATTCATGCATATAGGTGTAGACCTTTATTCTTATTACTTGACTAATACCTTACATATATGCATTTTTCATATCCAATATTTAACCATATCTTTTCAAGTAGGTAAAATAGGTAACCTCAAAAAATCAGGTATACTCATACTTGAAGCTCAGTACTAAATTTGGACTCCTGAGTCCTGACCCAAAAATAGTGCTTTTGGATTTGGATCGGTACTGGACTATATAGTACTCAGTCCGATTCCTATTAGGTCTGCTCCAACTAGATTTCAATCCGGGCCGAGCCCAAAATTTAAATTTACCACGACACCGTAGATGGATATTATGAAAACCAAAAAATCCCAAAATTGAAACAGAAAAAAAAAAAAAAATCGCAAATTCCTTCCTCCCAATCTATCCCATCCCTGAATGGCATCCATGGACGATACCTTCAAGCTCCGAGTCGAGAAGATCTTCGGATCGCTCCGATCTTCGACGTCTACTACACCTCTGGAGCAGCGACCTTCTCTGTGGTCCCTGACGGACGACGAGGTCGAGCGGAGGGAGTGGAGGCGAGACGCCGACACCACTGACCGACACGACATGCCGTGTTCGTCTTCTTTTGATGAGTTCTTGAAGGAGGAGCGGAAGCATAGAAACGAGAAGAATTGGCGCAAAGAGCTGGAGGATGATCTCGAGGATGTCGATGATGATGGCGAGGGTGGAGATGTGCGTCGGAAAAACGACGTTGATGGAGATGATTGGAGTATCAAATCTTCTATTGGATTGGATAGAACTCTCGACAATGAGGTAGCGTAACACTTAATTTTTATTTTTTTTATTTTTTATTTTAATCATATTTGTTCTGGTTTCTTCTGTCGTTCCATAATTTTCCTCATGGAGGATTATCTGGTTATTTAATTCCAAATTCATAATCAGGTTGAATTTAGGTTAGTAATATGATTAGTTATTAAGCTCGGAATGCTAATTGACATATTTTGAATCATTGCTGATTCCTGTTGTTATTGGGATTGATTGGTTGGAATACTTTTGTGAACTCATGAGAAATTGTTGTAATTTTTTACTGCTATTTATTTAGGTTTATAGCTATTGGATTTGGTACATATCAATCAATGCAACTAATATAATTGTTTCAAGGCCAAAGAACATGTACGATGAACTAATCAAAGCAAATATGCATATCATGTGATATATTACAGAATGGAAAAATGGGGTCTAATAAATTTAAAACAGCTTGGGATGTGAATCCCAAAGTTAATTAGAAAAGATCACCCTGCTCTGCAAACTGTTATACATTTTGCAAGTCTGTAGGATGTTTAAAATTTTTTGAGAGACTAAGGAGGGGTTGACACTGACTTCTAAATTTTAGGATTCTTCAGAATTACTTTGGCAAGTAGTTTTACCTTTTAACTTTCTTGATTGCTTTGTGTTGGGTAGGTTAAATGCGCGTCTTGAATATGATTGAAATTCATAATAATAATGAGATCTCCAAGTCCTGATAGTAGAAAGGGTGAAAGATGAGTAGGGGGCTAATTCCAAAGTTCCAATGAGGGTAAGTAAGAAAGAGGTTTTTGTTATCTTTGTTTTTTTTTTTATTTTTTCTTTTGTTTCTTTTTTTTCTTTTTCTTTTTAAATCTAAGTCAGTGGAAAGGTTCAGTGCATATTTTGTATATTTGTTCCAGGTATGTTCTTTCTTTTGTGTCTTTATAAGCCACCTTCTCCTTTTGATTTTTCGTTTTTATTTGATGTCTGATAGTGTGTTGTATAAATTGCCTCAGGAAGAAGAAGATGAATATGACAAAGTTGCTTCAGGCAGAGATTATGCTGGAAAAGTATACATGAGTGATATTAATGATCATGGTCTGTATTTGAATTCTCAGAATGTGCTTCATGGTTCAGCAAATGATAAATCTAAAAGGGATCCTCGTGCCAATTATCTGGCTGCAAGAATGAGGCTGAAAGAAGATGATGCTGACGCACGGAGCTCTCACCACAGTGGTGATACAGAAAATAAAGAACCACAGTCAAAATCATTTGATAGAGGTAGCTTATTGAGGTCTATACTGAAAAGGAAAGATGACAATGCTGGTTTCAAGCCACAAAAGCGTGTTCGGTTTGACCCTTCTTATGAGAATGATTCTGAAGTGGTGTCACAGAAGTTTAAGGAGTTTCCTGCAGGCACCCTCTCAAAGAATGTTAAAGCACCAGATGGTGGACTTCCATTTGCAGAAGATGCTCCAAAGGTTCCAGATTATGTACTAAATCCTTCTAGGTATACACGTTACAGCTTGGATTCAAGTGAAGTTGATGATGAATCAAACACCAATGCTTGTATGGACTTTCTTGAGCTTGTTAAAAAGTTAAAACCTAAAGAGTCAGGATCAGAGCTGGAGGATGGTCAAAGTGATCTTCCAAAAGTGACTTTTATCCCAAAGAAAAAGTCAATCAATGTTCAAGCAGGAAATAACGGTGGTGAGGTCCAAGAGATGGAAGTTGAAGGTAAGCAGTCCCTACTCCCATCAGGTCTCCCTCAGGGGATTGCAGCTGGTGAAGCCCAACAATGTGAAGAAGGTGAATTAGAAGATGATGGAGCAGGAACAAGTGCCATTGTCCAAAAACATGGTCGCAGCTATCGTCAAAAACCAAGATCAGATGAGTCAGACGCTTGAAGTTGAAAGCAGAGACTATTGTCAGTTGAGTTTGGATAGTTAAATCAAATTGAAATTTGCCTTAAAAATCTTGGTTTTGTTTCAAACCATTTTGTTGAATTTGATTTTGTTATCAGGATTGTGAGAATTTCTAAAGGAAAGGTTTATTTCGTCAAATATTAGTTGCATGGTTTGATAATGTGATATTATATTTTGAAGATGACAAGAATGTCACTGGTATTTTTTCGGCTGTGGTTGTGACTACATAGTCATTTGTTACAGCCCCAGAATCTTTTAAATTTTATTTTAATTTGATTATTAAAAATAGTTGATAATTGATAGTTTAGATTGTATCCATATGTAAATTAGGGATCGTTGAATGGGGAAGGGGTTAGGGAATTTAATTTTTATTTAATAATTAGTGTTATACAATTTAGTAAAATTTTAAATACATAATATTTTTTTATTCTTTGATAAATTAAAGTCAATTTATAAATATAGATTTTTAGACATTATAATCAACTGTTTAATATATAAAACAATAATTTTTTTTTTTTTAACATATTTGCAAGGGCGGATTTCGAACCCAGCCCAGGGAGGGGGGAATGCATTGGGGTGGCTATCGCTACTAGGCCGCAAGGGTCAGGTGCTATAAAACAATAATTAAATTGTGCAACCATAATAATTTATAATCATCTAGTGATAATCACATTTATATTTTTCTTGTTTGGTTATTTTTTTAAAGTAAGAATTGCATTAGTAGTGTTAGTATTTACACTGAAAAAAAATGTCAAATCAAAAACTCGATCTAAAGAATTAGGTGTCTTCACTTATTTTTCAATAAAAAACTAAGGCTATCGAGAAACCTAATGGGTGAAAGGCTTCTTCTTAGGTAATTTTTGTTAGCTTGTTAGGTGATTTTGTGTTAGCAGACTCAAGTCACTCAACGACAAAACAGTATAAAGGCTGCGTTTGACATTACTTTTGTAGTACTTTTACCCACCTTGCAATACCAAAAATGTTAATTAGTGTCAACTACTAAAAATGTTAATTAATGTCAACTATATAAATAATTTAATGATAATACTTATGTACTTAATTAATAAGATTAGTGCAATTAATCTTAATTTATATTTAAAAACTAAAATTTCAATTAAAAATTCTAAAATTTTCTTATTAAATGTTATTATTTAAATTTAAAAATTGATTATATATTCTAATATAATAAAATTTTAAATTTAAATATCAACATTTAATCAAATAAAATTTTAAAATATAAATTAGATTTTAATTAAATAAAACAATATAATTTAAAATTAAAATTTCAATTTATTTTAAAAGTCAAAATTAATATATATATTTCTTAATTAATTAGTTATTCATAGTAATTAAATTGTTTTAATTAATTACTAATAATTTATATGCAAGTTTTTTAAAGTTACATAAATATACAAAAGTAATTACCAAGCATTAACATAGCTTTACCGGGCAAATAAAAACATAAAAGCACTAACATAGCTATGGCTACAATACAATACATAAACAGCCACACCAAACGGCAATTCCAAGCAGACTCTCAACTTACGTTGCTCTGTAAATCAATAGCCTGTACAATCACATAAAGGTTCCAAAATGTAAAAGGGAAAAAATCCATAAAACCCTACAGGGAAAAAGATGTATAACAGAATAAGAGAGAGCAGAGATGTGGTATATAGATGGAATGGCCTTAAAAATCCTAAAAACATATTGTCACTGTATGGACCTATAATGGTAGAAAGTAAATAAGAATAAGAAAAGTGAAAAAGTATGTAAAAGTCTTCTTCCTATAAAAGATATAATCCAACCAATGCTTCAGCCTCAACTAACATCTATCATACTGGGCGAGAGCTTGTTATGTACAATGTCTTCTGGCCACTGTTTGCTATAACTTATCGGCAATTCTTCCTAGAGCATCTGCCAGCTTATTAAGAACAGCAACTAAACTATCGGTGTGGACTTTGCGCTGCTCCCTGTCTAACTGACAGTTGGCATTTTGAACTTCAAGTTGAGCACTCAGCATTTTCCCGTTCCTCTCCAAGACTTCAACCAACTGATACTGCAGGCTGTTCATTTCATCATCCACCTCTGTGGAAAACCTTTTCCTCTTCCTTCCTTCTTGAGAAGTAGAACCTATCTCAGGATTTGAGGTCGGGTTTTTCTCTTTTGGTGTACCTGCATGTCAAATGAGTTACCTGAACAGCATACATCTAACATCAAACAGGAAAGCATTTTAATCCTATGTACCACTTATGCAGTAATCCAAAGCACTTCACCTGAGTTGAAGCATATAGTGGAGTCTCACAATATCCTTGTGGCATTAAATGGGTGCATGCATAACAATTCACACAGCCCATCAATAAAAAGAGTCGGTCATAATAATTAATCAAATATTGTGAGATAACATTGTGGGTGAATCATTTTCCTTTAATCAATCAAATATTTATTCCTTAGTATGGAGGAGCATGAGCATTTGGCAATTCAGCTAAGCTATGATGGATTATCCTCCTTGTGTCAGAAAAAATGGTAATCTTTGAAGCCTACAAATGCTCTAACTTATGCATCAGCAAGGCTTCAAATCATAAAACACCAGGAGTGTCTCAAGTGGGTTGTTGAGAACTTGAGGTTTCAAATTGGAGATTTTGAGTTCGAATCTTGAGGGAGGTGGGGAGGGATAAGGGAAGGGGAGAGCTATCCCATGTTGTATAACCTATCATTTGACATACCAAAAAAGGGGTTCAAATCATAAAAGAAGGTAAATGGCATAATTACAAGACCTTGAACTAGATACAACTACAAGAGAAAGCATTAGACAGACTTTGAACCGATCATTAGTCATTAGTTCCACCACATGAAGCTCGAATTTCCCATGTATAAAACTGATCCCATAAAATACGCAGAGATTTCATAATCAACTTCAAAATTGCTAATCTCTATTCTATGATAGCAAACAATAAGTAAACATTCAAAGACACTTCTAAAACAAGCTGATGCCAGAAAATCCTAGATCAACACAATCATGCTTAACTTCTAACACTTTCTGATGCAAATGCTGCTCAAAGACGATTTATAAGGTTACGGTAAAACAAAGAAGCATTACCTTGACTCTGACCCCCTACGAAAGCTGGTTGATACTGCTTCTCTGTAAAAACAATCGCGAAAAAGTAAAACCTATCAGCATTAATCTCCAAAGCATAACCTTTTCTCCTCTGTTTTCTTCAATCCAATCAAGAAAAAGAAGAAACACACCATTGCAGAGTCTAAAATATCAATACCACCACTGTAATTTTTAATCCCTCCACAAAAGAAAAGGGGTGTTTAGTGTTTAATAATCAAAAGCCAAACTTTATAAAGAAGCCAAAACCTCATTGAAAATCCCACCACCAACTTTATATTATATCTCTAAAATCTATGAAAGAAACCCTAAAATCGAAACCAATCATTCAAATAACAATTGAATTATGGAACAAACTGAATTAAGTAAATCAGACTGTTTTCATATTCATACAGCCCCAGAAAAAGGGGCAAACCAACTCTTTGGGATTACCTGAAATGGGTATGGGAGAGGGAAACGTGTTTCCTGCCGCCGGCTCCACCTTTTCTGGGCTCCCAGCAGCTTCATCCTGCTCAAAGTCTGAAAACAAGCCATCATCCGCCGCAGCGCTCCTGCCGCTGTCAAAAACTGCTTCTGTATCCTCCGACGTAGTGGTAGGAGCAGAAGTAAGAGCCAAAGTTAATCCCGGCGGCCCGGATGAAGGAGAAACCCCAGAGCCGCCGCCGCCGTCTAGAATATCATAAACTTCCTTGTCAAAAAACCCAGGCAACTTCCTCTCCCTCCTCAAATCGTTCCGCATCACCCAAAAGGATTCCGCTTCCTCCCTTATGTTACTCTCCCATTCCTTGATTTTCTTAAAGTCTCCGGCCAAATTGCTCCACCTTTTCCGGCACTGAACCGGGCCCCGGTTCACCCCGTGCCTTTTGCAGTACGACGACACAGATGCCCATTTGGGTTCCACCTGAACGGACCCAAAAGCCAGTCCGGCAGCTCGACCCCGCCTGACCCGATTCTCCGCCACTCTCTTCCCCTGAATTAGCACTAGTATCTCCTGTCTCGTCCATCTAGGGAGCCTTGGGGTCTTACCCACGTCCTCCCCACCGTCACCGGAAGCCAGACGGGTTTCCTCCACGCCACCGTTAGCGGCGGCTTCGCCGTCAACGGGATTGGGCGCCGGAGTCAATGTTAACTTCTCCAACGCCATGGAAGTGGCAAGGAGATAACCTTTTTACGAAGAGCACGTGACAGTGAAGCGTGTTAACGGGGTATTGATGTAACGGCGTTTTGAAGGGGGGTCCGTTACGCCGTTTAGAGGGAAGCCTGCCTAATCCCTCATCTTAATAAAGAGAGAGAAATGAAAGAAGAAAAAGGAGAGATTTTTAGGGCTTCTTTCCCTTTTCTTCTTTTTTACAACAATCCTTCAATTGACCTTTAACTCCTCCCCCCTTAATAATGTCTTATTAGGGTGTGATATAATTAAGGGATCGTAGTTTTTAATTTGAACGGATTAAACAAAAGATCAGTTTGATTTGAAGTAATTAAAATGTTATTAATAAATTTATTAACAATATGTTAGTAATTTGCTTATTTTCAACAAAGGAAAATTTTTAAGTGATTAGGATCAAACAATTTTATATAATTAATCAGGAATCATACCTTTTAACTCAATTTTAATGAGAGGATTTGATTTTTAAAATGCTTTCTTTCTTTGTTAAGGTTAGTTTCTTGTTTTGGAAACTAAATCTTCAAAAGGGTATCTCTCATATCTTTGCTAAGGTCATTTTCTTTGCATAGAATATGGCATTAAACGCGTTTTTTGGGCCACCTTATCCCTCAATTTCATATCTTTTCAATTTGTTTCTTCAATTACTCAATTGTATTTTGCCCAAAACTTTGGTCAAAACATCTATAGTATTCAAGATTCAACCCTTTTTTAAAATGGCTATATTTTCTTTGCTTACATACATCATACAAAATTTTTTTAGGGTTTTCATAATTTATTTAATAAGGGCACTCTATAGACCCTACCCTACCACTAAAAAGAAAATTAGGGATGAAGTAAGTATCTGAATTATGAACCCTTCTTTTTCTTGTTAAATCATTTGCCCTAATCTTAACTTTAATGGGTACTAATCCTAGTGGATGGGCAATTGGGCATTGGCCCCCTCCATTAAGGCCACATGTTTGTCGTTTGGTTTCCCCCTAATCTATCTTTTTAGCTCTCTAATGGAATCTTTAGGGCTTAAGTATCAACTAAAGAGAGTAGTTAAGAAAAAAAAAAATAAAAGCTTTCAAGAAAAAAGCACAAGATTACAAAGAGGGATTTGGAAGAACATGCATGAGGCATGAGATTAATTAGGGGGAAGGGTTAGCATGGGGTCACATTCTCTCTGTGATATCTAGTCTATGGCCCTCCTAATATTTGGTGGTCAGGTCTTACAAGATATGGAGGAGCCATCTCCAAAGGCAATTGCTACCCTTTCAATTCCATGGTAGTCCATTTATATATCAATCAATCCTCAATGAAACCCAAATGGTCGATGCCCTTACACCATATTTTTATTGAGATAAGATCCCTTTTTTTTTTTTAATCTCAAAATGAGATAATTAGCATTACAATTTTTAAAATGATGCAATAATAGTATTTTTTAAATAATTTATATAAAAATATAAATGTTGACTTTGATTTAATTAATGAGAAAAATGTTTATTAGCTTTATTTACAACAAATTAAGTAAAAAAAATTTTAAAACTACATTATTTTAATAAAATCTCATTGAAAAAGACTAAAACATCTTAGTTTTTAAACTAAAAATAAGGTTGTTTTAGTCTTTTTTTTGTAGTAATTTATTAAAACAATATAATTTTGAGTTTTTTTAA